>VUJU01001046.1:0-25732 GCA_009835225.1 Aphis craccivora | reverse complement strand
ATTCGTACCTATACGACGACGACTCTACATAGAATAAATTCTCACGCAAGTGATAGGTGCGTTCTACTCAATCATCGAATGACTTTATAATTTTAAAAATGTAAAAAATAAAAAATAAAAATAATAAGGTTGGATAAATACAAAATAATATTGTGATTGTATAGTAATATTTCACAACACCTAATTAGCAATCATTTTTTGTTGTTCATAATAATTTACATCTGTGACAGGAAAATTGAAATGGTATACATAAAGGTTAATGTTTATACGCCAGCAATGTAGTATGATATAGGTATGTTGTTTCAAAAAATCAGTTTCAAACATTATTTTACGTCAAGAATACCTGCATCTAAATATATAATGTCAGATTTCTAAAAACAAAAAAAAAAATAATTGGTCATCCTATTAATTATTTTTTATGACATATATTTTTGAAGAAAAATTACTTTAATTTTCAAGTTTTATTTAAAGCCGAAAACCCGATGAAATATTATACGCTGTTAAATCATGTGACAGATTCTTTTTCACAGAAAATGTTTTTAGATAATATAACTATATAAATGTATAGTATTTTATTTTACTATTTTTTCATCGTTGGGTTAAAATGTGTGTTTTCTTCAAAAATATATTGTTGACATTTTGCGTAAAAGCAATTAACTAAAATAAATTTACATTTCACAGGGTCTGTAGTAAATTATAAACAGTCTGCGGCTTGGATGTAAAAAAATAAAATGAGTGATACGTAATAAGCTTGTCAAAGATAAACATTTAATCAATTCGTTTATTTTAGCTGAATATTAACAACAGTTTGATGGTCTAGATACATTAAATTATTTTTATATATATATATACATATTTATGTATGTATGATTATCCTCATCATCATCGTTATCAAATATGGAATATTTTAATCATAATTTATTATTAATAAACCGAATTGCAATCGTACATATATGTTATTTTTATTTTCAAATTCCTGAGAGATAACTGAGGATATCTATATTCATAATCTGATGGATAAAATCAACAAAATAATATTATATAGATATAGAACTATTAATAATAATCATATAATATTATTATATACGCGTGTTTAGAGTCTTATAAACCAGAAAAAAATAATAAAATTAATAGAACGTTCTGTAAGGTAGGTACGTTGAATTTTGTCTCTATAATGTATAAAATATTACCACATTAAAAAAAACTTAATCACGCCAAACAAAATGCATAATGCAAGGTTTACAATGCACACATTATAAAGTCAACAAAACTGGTTTATCATCAATCCTCTATACCGTGAGCGCGTTGAAATTCGTTGTCGCGACAAAAGATATTGAAAATATTTTATCACTACATGCTTTATTATAATATTATACTTTTATGATATATTATCACATAATTCTCGTGGGATAGTTTAATAATATAATATTGCATTTATATCACTTATTAATAGCACACAATTCACGTAGGTGCTTATTTTGTATGATGTATAGGCTCCTTTAAAAAAAATGTGAAGCAATGGTTCAGCGCTTATATTGGTTTGAATCTAAGAAAGTAAGAAATTTAAATTATTATTCTATTCGAAAAAAATTATTAGTTTTTAATACTTTAATTGTAAATAAAACAACTGTTAAGATTCTTCAACAAAAAAATGTTTGTATACTTTCGTATTTAAACCCTTAAAAGTTCTAAATTAAATTCGTTGATCTCATTCATTGTTTTTTACCAGAAAGCAATTGGTTGTAAATTGTAATATAGGTAGATTGCTATTATTAAATTAGGATTGAAAAAAATGTACACTTTTATTTTATATTTTAAATAATATAATTTCGCGTATGCTTTTACTTTGTTTAGGATTTAGAATTAAAATTTTTTCAATAGTTGACATTCATACACCAAAATACGAAAAATTGTGGACATATATATAAATTAATGTATCTTGCTTGATAATGTATCTCAATAATTCTAAATATCGATACATTATTTTATAGTTAACAAAAGTCTTCTTTGAAAATTTACTTAAACATATTATATTATAGGTACTATAATGTATAGATATTGTGTCTATTGTAAAAAAAAAAAAAAGATCAATAATTAATAAGTATAATGGTATGACTCATGAGTTCATTATTATATTAATAATGTACAATATAAGTATACACGAGAAAAATTATTTAAACTCAGAATAATTATACAACACTCTTTTGTCTTCTACCAAATTTCCGTCAACGGCATTCTTCGACGTCTATAAATATTAATAAACGTAGAAAAAAACGTATTTTGAAAGATGGTGGTTTCCGCATGAGGTGAAACCACGTCATCAGGTTTAGTTTATAATGTACACTATATACATAATAAATATCAATAATATTATAAAGGTCACCGTTGAGTTCAATCAAATTTGAACTGAAGGTCGATGTTTGTTAAAACAAACTATTGGGAATGTGTGTTCATATAATATGTGCTACACGTGTTTCGTATCTATGGCCCTTGTTTAGGAAGAGTTGGTGACCTAAAAACGTAAATGTGTTTTGTTTGCCTTCCAAATAGGATAATTTATAGCTATAATGAAATCACGGGTCACCGCTGAAGCGGTGGTGGAAAATAAATATATGACAGTATACACGGTGTTTTTAAGTTTCATATACAGAGTGATCCATGAAGCATATTTCCCCCCACAATTTATCATTAAATTACGATTTTATTAAAATTCTGATTTTTGAGGTTTTTAATAGAGCATCATATTTTCATAGAATTTGATTTTCTATGCAATTAGGAATGTCTTGTGGTGATACAAACTTTTTTTCTTCAAATGAGACCTATGATTTTTATTGTAAATTGCTCTACGGGATCTGACAAATTCACTATTCGATTATCAAACGGTTAAAAAACTAATTTCAAGCAATAACAAAATTATGTCAAAACCAAATATGTTCTAAAATTATTATTATTACTTTTTTTAGAATTTATTTAGCCATTAATTTATTGTTGAAACCCATTTTTATTCTAAATATCAAAACTTCTTCAGGCATCGAAGTGCATATTTGAACGTTGATTATATTATACAAACGACAAACGGTCGTACATTTCAAACAAAACTACTATGGATATAACAACGCTTTTATATTATTGTATTACTATGTCATCACGATATGTATATTAATATAATAGCGAAACAATCGTTTTGATATTATATACGCGAACGTAATCTCTCAACATTAATAATAATTGGCATAGTTAAACACTATTACAATACTATAACTATCGTACTGTTCACCACGATATTCCATAAGCGCAGGTTATGTCGATTGAAAATTCAACGTTTATTTGGAAAAAAAAAATAGAGGGAAGTACCGTACACTTGAAATACGCTATAATATGTGATATATAGATATCCAGTCATCCAAATCCATTATAATAATATCACCATCGATCTCGCATGATAATATAGGTATATCTAGCGTTGTTGTGATGGAGGTCTGTTAAATACTGTATCAATCATTAAATCTCACAGCGTTTAATTATTATACTCCAGAAATTAAATTAAATTCATAGTATATTAACATCGTTTGTAATGCTGCATTAGAGAGGATGGCAATGTCCGAAGAATAAATAATATATTATATAAATGTATATCGATTCGTTCTGTCCTGAGTGCAGACTATTCAAATATGTGGACTCTGCACGTGGCCTGTATGTAATATATATACATAGCTAGAATACGGTATGTATATACATCAGCGTAGGTAACAGATTTTAACCGAGCAAGGGGCTACTCGTTTTAATTGATAAGCAGTAGGGGTTCGAGATGAATTTAAATGCACATAATGACAAGACAAATATTAACTTTATACGGGAACGTATAAAATATGTAAGTGGTTAAATAAAGAGGTATGAACTTATTTTTTTTCCTGACGGTGATCAACTGGTTCAAACTGTATGCAGAGTCCGAAAAGCACTTCAAAGAACACCGGTGAACATCTGATAAAAATATAATATTATAATATTATTCTACACCCATATTATATAATTTAGGTTATTTTGGACCCCAAATAGTTAATATATGTTATCCATAAAATACAAATTTTACTAAATAAAAAAATTCTTAAAACCGCGTTAGGTATGATCGTCGCGTGAATTATTAAATTTAAGTGATCAATGATATTATGTATATAATTTTGCCTACCAGCATATAAATATCAATATAAAATATAAATTTTTTATATTAAAACCTCTACTTTAATGTGGTACACGATGGCGCATTAAATTTGAATTACGTATAATATAATCACCAATGAAACGATATCTGTTGGTTCATCAACATACATCCTTGTTTTTTTATTGTTCACTAAAGAATTACTGAACATTTTTGATCATATCGTAAAGATTCTCGGACCATAGAAATTTAATCAGACTACTACTTATAAATATCAATATTGTATTAATAATATATTTTATTGCACTGGAATGTCAAAATTTGAAATGATTATAAACTGCGTAAACAAAAGAAACATTAGTAGATATAAGTTGCATCTTAAGTCTCTAAATGGGCTATTGTAAGTGTATTTATTTGATAAACTGATAAACATATTAAAACATAGCCTATTGTCATAAGCTAAAAAATAAACACGTTGAAAACTTTGGTACTATCTCTCTCTATATAATATATACTTGATATATATTATATATAATAAGAGAATATGGTAATTAAAATAAAATTATTTTGATTTGGTAGGCGTAGGATACTTTGCCTTGTAGTAATAATATAAAAAGTGATAAGAATTATGTAAAATATTATTATTAAACAATGGTCTTATGATTTTAATAATATTTTAAAATAATTATAATTTATTTAGGTACCTTATTAATTAAAAAATAATTACTATATATTTGAATATTAAATAAATTACAATCAAATTATATTTTAAAATAAGTAAATAATGTCAGGAGAAAAAAATAAATATGTTTAACGAAGGAAAATTGTCTGTACCTACACAAAAAATTATATAGGTCATATGAAATTAAGGTATACCTAGCTATATTTATTTATATGCATTACATATTACATTAACATTTTTAATAGTCAACTGATCAACAAAACTATACAAAACACATTAAATTTTTTTTCTTTATACCTATACAATATGCATATACATATAATATAATATATGCATACTATATTTTTTAGTGAAATATAAATGTTATATGCATATTAATATAAAAGTATAATAATTTAATTTGTCGGTATAAAAACTTTTGAAAATTTATAAAATGTTTTTGAAATAATTCGTGCGGAATTACACTATTGAAACACTCATTTTATTTTAATTTGGTTTTAAGAATAATTTACATTTTTCAAAAAAAGTAATTTTAAACCATTAAAAAATGTACAAATAAAATAAAATACAATCGTAATTTGCTACCAACTATACGTCTCGTGGAACTACTTACTCGTGTATAATAATATAATAATATATTGGTTTGTATTAAAATAGAGTAAAAAAAAAAATGAAACTTGTATAACGTTTTCTAAAAAAACCTCTTACACAGTCGGGTCCAGTCTATTCATAATAATATGTAAGCCATTGTCATACAAACTAACTGGAAAAAGTCAACTGAGTTTGAATAAACAAAGTATTAAAGACTAAAATAAAACTATTTAATAATGAACAAACTTTAGTTTTTTGGATTTTGCAACTTTCGTCGTAATTTATAAGTGATATAATTTTTAAATGAGAATTTAAGAATCATTCTTCAATAAAAAAACTATTAAAGGTGTATAATTGAAAATCCTAAAGTCGTTAATTTCAATTATGAATACGTTCAGACAGAATCGATTTTGCACTTGGGAATGGAAAACAATCGGACAGTATATTGTTATAATGTAGTGGCGATAGAGAGAGAGAGCGGATGCCCAATTCACAAAATGTCAATTTACGTACGACTACCGGAAATCGATTTTCGAAATTCACAATGCCAATATATTTATACTAGACACCGCGTCTAGACCAATAAATTTGAGTAAGACGTTTTTTCGATTTACTAGATTATATCACTTATGTAATAACCTAATATTATAATACTAATAAATATGTTTTTCCGAGATTATTACCGAATAGGTCAACATATCTTGAGGTAAATAATAAAAATAATTTGTTGCGTTCTAGACTACTTACAAAATTATTTACTTAGCACTTTCCATATTTTCCATTTTATAATAAGTTTATTCAAATTTAAATTCTTGGTTAGCATGTTTAATAACAATATAATATTCAAATACATAGAACTTTTATACGATTTGAGAAATATTCTGAGTTGATACAAAATAATTTTATATTCTGAGCGGAGCGAGGAATGTGTTCATTTTACAATAATGTGGGTTTGTTTTGTCCGTCATCACCTTTGAACAATAAAAATTCCAAGATTTTCTACTATATAAGGGTAGTTTCTTGTAGTAAAATATAGGTATAACAATAATAAGACGTGATTTAAATTTATACTATATTGCTATTACATTAAAATAAATGCGATATTTTTGGAAATATACATTTTATTTATAATATCTAGTAGACTAAATTACTGTAATAATAAATTTTATAGTAAAATATTAACCAACAGATATGGACTGACTCCGATTGAAAAAGCTGTACGTATGAAAAAAATTATCACGGAATTCGAAATTAACACGTATACTACAGTGATCTACTGATTATTGATTAGTTACTAAAATTTTCCGATCAAGTTAGCACCTACAAAAAATCAAAGTGTACAAATTTAAATAACAAAAAATTATTCGCTCAAATGTCGATTTAGATTTTAAACACGTCAAAGTAATCAACAAAGTAGTTTGATCAATAATTTAACAGAAAATCAGGTGACTTTGATTTGATAAAAAGTAGATGGGTACAAATCCTTAAAATCTCTCACTATAAAATCCAAGTGTTTGAAAATGTAGTCCTTAAATTGCCAAATTCCGAAAATCATTATTCGATAAATTTATTATTAAAGAGTAAATAATTGGAAGTGAGCATGCTCCTTTAATCGTCTGTAGGTACGTACTTTGGCATTTACCTGTACCTAGTACCTAAAAATTGTTTGTTTTATTATATCATACAATCGATTGGCGTAATTTCTTTAGCTCGGTAACTATAAAATAAATATCATAACATGTCATGACGCGAAAATCTTAAATTATTTAATAATAATACGATATCACGAGCCGTTTGCAATACAACAATAATATTATATTATTATACCGTGGTCGTAGTCACTGCGTCACTGTCATTATTGCGCGTTGGTACATTAGTGACGATAAAGAGCTTTTGCGTACGAAGATTCAGCTCACACACACGCACGCACATATATTATTATATTATAATGTCGCGTATTCGCGTACGCTTAAAAGTATGACTCGCGTCCTTTGTGAAAGTGCATTATATTATAGTTCTCGTTCGTATTTTGATATGAGTTTCCGGACAAAAGACGCGACGACATAATTGATTAGCTGCAGACGTGCGAAATGAATTAACACAAATCATTCCTATAAAACCCGCCACCGCAGCCGCCGTGTCAACTCGAAGACGAAAACCAATAATTTCACTTTATATATTATCATAATATATTTTACCATAATATAATGATATCAATACAAATCTTCTTCGGAGTTAGAATTACGGCCCAACGAATAAACGGGATAAGAGCGAATAAATAAAAATGAACAAATTAGTTAATTAATAAAAACAATCTTTATATAATAATATAATTTTGTAGTGTAGACGACGCTCGTTATGGAGTAAAATTATTCGAATATATTTAGAAAGTCATAACAAGACTATAATACAGTGTGATACACCAAGCAAGTTCACCCACATTTTTCCATTTAATAATTTATTTATTCAAATTTTAATTTTCGGAATATACACTCGAATGAATATATTTTCAAATTATCGAATTATTGAGATTTGTACATCATCTAAGGAGTTACACGCGGTACACATTTCTGATTTTTTAAATAAGAACTCATTTTTTTTTACTGTAAATTATTTAGTGGATATTTTTTTTTTAATATATTGATGTAAAGTACGTTTATTTTTGAATTAATTAAAGATTATAACAAGTAGTTTTTCTATTATTAAAATAATAGTCCTTAAGAATATTTATGTACGAAAATAATACAGTTATAATAAAATCTATTATTTATTAAACTTTGGTCATTTTTATAAATTATAAGTATTATTAGATTGATACAAACAACTATAATTTTTAAACTACCATAGTCCCCACTATTCTTAATACATTAAGTTTAAGAACACAAAAAAATTATTTTGATATATATTAACAGTTTAAGAAAAATGATTCTCCAAATAATTTTCAGTTACAATGGAGTAGAGATTATAATTTGAAAAACAGAAGTTTGTACCTCCCCAATACTTCCTAAGTAGTACAAAAAAATCTCAAATATTTTTAAATGCGGTCCTAAGTAAACTTAAATATTTTAAAAATCATTTTTCGTTTAACTTTAATATAAGAAAAAATAAACTCCCTTATTGCTCAATCCCAAGCATGCTTGCTCATTTGCTTATTCACCGCCCTGTATATTTATTATACACACTTTCTGTATTTTAACATATAATTTTATATAAACCTGTAAATTTTTGTTTTACATTCAATCATCGTCTTTTATTTAAATATAATTATTATTATTGATCTACAACCGACGTAATAATATTTTTATTAAACATTTTTTTACCATTAATTTATTTTACAGAATATACGCTTATTGTTTTTTTGTTTATAATGACTACGTTTCATTCAATGTTTATAATGATGTATTTAAAAAAAAAACCAAACGCGCCTGTATATTAAAGTTATGCACACATCAAAGCCGCACAGCATAAATACTATTTTAAATTTACTCGAGAGTATAGAAAAGAATATTTTACACTTAGTGCATCGGTTAAACTCTTGAAATCTTAAAATATGTATATTAAGCCATAACGAGTGAGCGGTTAATACTTAATATTGTATTTTTTAAATGAAACATATTTCTAGTTAAGTAGTCGGTAGGTAACTTATCAGCGTCGAACTGAAAGGTTACATATTATTCAATTTTTGAACCACAGTTAAATTATCATAATATGTGGTACTTGAAAATATTCCACGGTTAAGGCTTAAGAGGTCTAACAATATAAACAGACAATTATTATCGTTGTATATAATTATACTATTTTACTTTTTAAGATTTTAAGTTTTGATAAAGACTATCGGCATAGTCATTTCAAATTTTCAATTAGGTACTTCAATAGACAATATGGAATTTAAAGAAAATATTTTTAAATACTATATTCAATAGGAACATAATTCATTGTTAAATTTGTATATTATGTGAAAGAAAGTCATCACAAAATTACAAATATGATATTTATTTTTTAAAAAATTACTAATCAAAAAAGCTTTACATACAAAATTTACAACACCGGATGTCCCCGCAGAGTCACTTTTAAAGTACATTTAGTAAAATATATTGGAAATTTTAAACGCTATATAAATCATAACTAAATGCACCTGTACGTATATACATAAAATTAATTCACACAGCAGAACGTCGTTCATGCGTGTTTATCACGCATATACAATTTTTCAAGAGTCAAATATCAGACAAATAAATATGAAATATTTTATGAAAAAAATATATTGTGACTTACCAAAAATAGGTAGGTATACTAATCCACAATTTTTGTCAAAGTATAAATATCATTTATCGTTGATCGTCAAATGATTGTAAAATGTAAAAAATAAATGTCATAATTTTATGCAATTTCTACTCCTGCGGTGCCTAACGATCAAAATGAATAATAATAACATATTATATATTATATTTATTATACTCTATAATCTGACCACAAACAAAATTCCAATACTTGTGTTTCCATTCAATTTACGTAAATCGTATTATTTGTTTTTGCGATATCTCTCGTGGTGTATAAGTAGCAATACTAACAGCACAAGATAAAACAAAATGGTAAAGTACCCAAAATCACTAAAACGGAAAAGGAATAGGTAATGAATACGTATTAAATAAATAGGTATTAATATCTATTAATTTATGTCTACGCAGTTCGTGTACTAATGGAGTGTCTATAACTAACAGTAATAATATCCATTTTGTTCTTGATTTTTACGCGCAAACTCGATCGATAGTTTGACATAATAATTTAATACTATAATCCAATAGATACATAATATTATACATATGTAACGATTATCGTGGCGCGATTTACTTGTCGTCACCATTTCTCTAACTATTCGAATGTGCAATGTTAATAATTATTGGTTGAGAATATCGATCAGTATACAGTACGCGCACTAAATAATAATAATACTGATCACAGTGCGGGCAAAGTCATTAATAATATTACTATATTATATACATCGGCCGTGTTGTAAAATGTCATGCACATACCGACATACCGCGTTAACAGAGATGACGACATACGTTGCTGGACTCGGGAAAGAGAGATCCGAACGGTTAGAATAATAATAATAAAAAAAACGATTTCCTCATGCAGTACATTTAGATGATAAGTAATTTCAGTAAATATCTATAGAGGGAGGAGAGAGCAATAAATAAAATGAACGACTGTATTTTTTTTTTTTGCCCGTTGTTGCGATATATATTAAAACAAAAAGGAATTCGCGCCCCGCACACGACATATTATTATTATTCCTGTGCACACTGGCACGTAACACACATGATAGGTAGGTTAACCTATACATACCTAATAAGCAGTATATTATAATATAATATTATTATACCAAGGTAATCGACCCAATGACACGTCCGGCAATAATAATCGTACGATATAAAATATTATAATGCTATATACATACAGGTACTTTGATGCATGCGTTTTGTCGAACACGCGATCGCGCAGCGGCGGTCGTCGAGATAGTCCAATTAAAAAAAAAAAAAAAAAAAACAAAACAAAAAGCAAAAAATTGAAATTAATAAAAAATAAAATATAACGTTATCGACCCGGTCGGAGAGCGCCCTTGGACGGAGTGATGTGTGTGTGGTGTGTGCATGTGTGTGAGAGTGCGATCGACGAGAAGACAACGGCGTGCGTGAGTTGTATTCATAAATCCCGAAAGGTTCACTCCGCCCCCGCTGCTATAATAATATTATCTGCCTCTCGAGACAGACTCCGCTTCGGCCGCCCAGTATACCTATTATGTATATTATTAATAATAACAATAATGATAGTAATTATTATTAAAATATCGCAAAATATTGGCGTAGAATATCCAGAAAAAACTCGCACGCCTTATCGAGTTTTACTAAATGATCATACACTGTACGAGTGATTTACCAACCATGCTTACTCCACCGTTTATTTCCATACGACAATGAATTCATTAAAATTCTGATTCGCAGAATTTTTAAATAGGTACACTTGAAAACCATGTTTTCAAATTCTTGAGATTTTTTTGTCATATCATACTTAAAAAGTGTGACTTTACCGTGGGCAATACAAATTTCTGTTTTTCAAAAGAGTCCCATTTTTTCGAAAATTATTTAAATAGATGATTTTTTTTTTTTTTTTTAAATGTTGAATTACTTAATTTATAATTCAAACAATAAAATGTTTATGCTGTATATTTAATATACATTAAAAATGATTTTACATGACTAAAAATTGGGGTTAATATTGAATTTAGCATTTGTTATACTTGGACTATTTTTATAAATTATAAATCATCGATTGATTAATAATTAATATTGAAACTTTCGAACGCCCTATATCCTTCATATTATTATTATCGTCTTCCAAACTCAAAAGTGTAGTTTTTCTAAAATATTCATTTTCGATACGACTATTCGTCTGGAAACTTAACGATTTTTTATTTCCCAGCCATGGTGTTTCTCCTAGTAATTCGAGAAAATATTTACGATACGAGTGTAATATACATTATACACTCGGTGTATATTATATTGTACGCGTGTACCATTCCAAAGAGACAACAATAATATTTTACTATTTTAGTGCGACATGGAATGACGAAAACGGTCGAGCAAAATAGGATTAATACAATATCACACGACATATTACGCCAATGGGGCGAAGGTCGGAAAATACAGATTTATACGCGGGTCTCGGTTTGTTTTTAATATTATTACCACGTATTCAGTGATGCAACTTGTTCGTATTATTTAGTGCAAATATTATTATGCACTCAAGAACTTAAGACATTAAAAAAAAATCCTGTTTTAAATTGTACAGAAGAAGACAGGAGCGTTCTCATTCGGCTCACTCACCCTCGTGCGAGTTGTTCGGACTTTGGGGGTCCGTGCGGAATTTTTTTTATGAATTTCATACGCACAAGCGCAAACGATTGAGAAGGGTGTTTCCGGTCGCAGGCCCGTTCAATGACAATAATCTTTGTTGAAAATATCGTATTATTATTATTAGTCGCATAGTGCGCGTGCAATGCTGCCACCGCCACGCCAGAAGGGGGCGGACGACAAAAGCCAGACAAATCATAGACATCATGCGAGCCCATAAAGAACGTTCTTTGTTTTTAACTTTTTTTTTGTCTGTAACAATTAGGTATTGTCTGTTGTGCGTGTGTTGGAACATAACATATTTTCTATTTCTTTTTTTTTTCCGCTCCTGCAGGCTAAGTACCTACCCGCTATGCACCACTGCCATCACCACGCAAAATGCAAATTAAACAATTGAAATAATAGGCAAATAACATACCACTGCACATTGTGCAGCACAATGACACTAATAATAATATTATAAGTGATAACGTTCAATATGGATATAATATTAATTATATTTCCGTATAAAATTACAATCCTATATAATATGTGAGTTAATATTTTAAACAGGTCGGTGATGGTGTGTAATAATATTGTAATATGTAAACTGTGGTTATTATTATATGGTTTTATAATCATATACCATGCTGTAATATTCGTATTCAATATTTTATACGATTAGGTATGTTTTGACCACTCGCAGCGGCAATTTCGCGAAAAAAAAAATTAAAATTACCAATTTATCCTGCTTGACGCTAATGGTCTTCAAATAATTATACATTAGTACCCACCTAAATACGGTTTTGTTTAAAACGTCTCGTGGTGATAATAATAACTCAAAACGTTCTGAACGTTTTTATTTAAGCAGCTTATAACGTATAATAATAAAATAATTTTACGGGTACTTATGAATAGACATTTTTATTTTATTTCATTTTTAATATTTTTGTTCGCCGATTTCATCGTAATTATAGTCATTTTGTTGCAATAATAAATAACCGAATAAAGAACATTTAAACTTTATCCCAATAATGTGTTTATAATAAAATGCCTTCGTATTTACTTAACTTTATTATTATATTTTAAAAAGAAAAATGAATAAATAAATAATAACAATCGAAATAAACGACGTTAGAGGTACACACGATATTTTTAGATGAATTACGATTATTATACCTACTGGTCGACTTCAATTGGTTTCTGCGAGTATTTATTACATAATTTCGATAATATTTTGAAGATAAAAAATGCTATAGGCTTTTTACAGTAAAAATGCTATAAAAATGTTAGGGGTTTCCCACGCGTGGACGTTTATGTTCATACAGTGACTTAAACGGAGACTAGGTGTATTGGATATTATTATTATATTATAAATTATTTAATAACAAACTTCCATGGCGTTCTTTTTAAGGAGAAAAAAAATTCTAAACAAAACTCATAAATAATATGTATTTAAAAACTGGCCAGGTCGTAAAGCCATTTTAAAATGCAAAACACTCCGCGCGTATAATGTATTTCATGTCTCATTATACAATAAAAAAAAAATATATAAACAAATTTGTAATTTTTATTATCGATATATAAGACGGACGGAATTTAGGTAGTTTAATATGACAAACTGTATATTACGCGTATACAAAAACTAAAATATCAAAAACTATTTTGTATTTACATTGTTGGTTTGAAATCGCTGTTGTAAATTTTACTTATACATTTTTAACAAAATTAGATGTAAATTATAGTTAAAAACAGTTATGTTTTCTCAAATTTATAACTCTATTACATTTTCTAACATTTCCTAAACATGTCATTAAGTGGTATTTGTTTCCATAATATATACTTACGGTGAAGGACAATGTTGAGCGTTTATTTTTTTAAATGTTTCTGTTATGTAAATTATACAGTCCTATTTTTTTTTTTTTTTTTTGAATGACAAATTATAACGCTTTAATACTTAATTATTTTACTAAACTGTGAACAGTTTAATGTTGTGGTTTATAATAATATTACATGGTACTGTAGTAAATTTCAGCATATAATAAACGTTTCATTAGTAAACTCAATAAATACATTTAATTAATGTACCTACCTATTTTTTTTTATAGAATATAATAATTATAATATGGTGTAAATAGCTAGTGGATTATGATACAATAATGGTATAATATTAAATACGTTTTACATAAAATATACAGGTTTTAAATTTTGAATTTAAAGTAATAAAATTATAGTAAAGCGTTAAAAAATATATATATTTTGAGTTGTATTTCATTATGTTATTAAAGTTTAGATATAGGTTCTACTTCCAAACATAAATGTTACATTGGAATTTGTCATAACTCATAATGTTCATTAAAAAAAAGTACCTACGCCATAAATTGTTTTGTCGTAATATGGTTTGTTGAGCAAAAAAAGTTTAATTTTTCTGAATTCCAGTGTGTTGAATAAAAAATATGATATAGAAAAATATATTAAAATTGTTTTGTGTTTAATATTGACATAGTAAATTGAAAAATTGTATTTGCAGGTTCTTTATTTTATTTTATATTAGATATCGTTTCCGTTACCTAATTCATTATATTGTGTTGATGACTGTAGTGGTGTATCAACGGTGCTTGATGGGAGGTTAATTCATAACTACCAAAAAAAAAAAAAAAAAATTGAATATAAAGACAAAATACACTAATATAAGTAATATACATTAATAAATGTATATAAATTAATATAAATAATATAATATAAATATAAATGAATGAACATTTATGATTATAATTGTTTGATAATATTACTCTATACTGTTAATTATTACTTATATATTTCTATCAACAAATAAACTAAATTAAAAAAAAAAAACCTATTATGAAAGTTGATTTACAAGCTAATATAAGATAATAGAATACAAATATTAAAAGTTGTATTTAAACATGTGAACTATTGTATTTACAATTTAAATGACCATTACTATATTGCATCTTATAGATATAAATACAATTGAATGTCTCTTTTTTTAATAGATAGTTCGGAAAACTTTACATATTAGGTAATATGTTTATTTGTATTATTGTATCATTACATAGTAGAACTATTAGGTAGTTTATAATTGTATAGGCCATGTTAATATATTATATCTATTAAATCACCACATGAGTGAAAACCGAATAACATCAGTTAGTATTTTATAAATTGTAGAAAATATAATAATGATTGTTAATTTAAACAATATAGATACTTAGGTACATGGAAATTTTCTCGTTGCGAGTTTACAATTACTTCTCACTAAGATATATTGTTATACACGAAGCCCGTAGAAATTGGCCATTTCACTATCGCCGTTGTCGTTTTAAATTATTTAACAACGCCAATGTCTCTGCTATGTTATAATATTAAATATGATACAAATGTTTTACGAATTCATTCAGTTGCTAGTTGCTACAAAAAAATGCCACGTATATTTGTTTAAGATGAGGTACATATTACGTATACAGGAAGTGGAAAAAAAATAATATAACAAAAAGTCTCCAAAGACCATGAATCATGACTAAATATGTATCACGGGACGAGGTAAAAATTTCCACCGGAAGCCACGCTCAACTATACACTGTTCGTTCCCTTAGAAAAAAAAAAACACTGGCGGGAAGGTAAAATATTTGTTTTTATAAATCACCCAGTTTAGCAGATTTTTGGTTCAATTCCGGCTCCCGAATAGCAAATTGCTATTAATTTATTTAACGGCGTAACTTTATACAATAAAGATGAGATAGTGAGGATATTAAAACTGCCATATACATGTGTATTTACACTGTATAGTAATAGTACACTTAATATGACGTGATATATTAATATCATGTTAAAATGTTGTAATACTGTAATATAGAACACAAATAAAAAAACTTTAAAAAATTATGTATTTAATTTCCCCGAATATTTTATCTTATTATTTTTTTTAATTCACTGGTGTGAAAATTTTCAGGATTCAGGTTTTTTTTTTTTTTGAAACTAAAAATTTGTAATATAATAATTAACCATAACATATTTAATTGAAATATCAATGTTTTATAACACAAAAATGAATAGTAATAATTATTTAGAAGTAAATGGATGAAAGTATCATATTATAATATCGTAAAGTTTTATTTGTTGTACTTAAAGCCTTAAACTGTATTAAGATTGCCAATAGCGTGCGTACGTAATTGTCATAAATAATAATGTATTTATTTATAAATAGTAAATATAATAATAACAATAATAATAAAAAATAATTTTTAATCATATTGGCTAATACCAATATTTCAGCAAAACTAAGCTTAGTAATTGTGATACATTGACTGAAAATTCAAAAACGAAATAATTTATTTTGAGATTAATAATACATTATATTATTTTCTTAACTCGTTAATTTTATTTCTATCGGGTTTTACGGATTATACTTTTTCCATATAGATTTTTATATGACAATGCGTTTTTTATTTTAATTATATTTAATTTTAAACTTTTTAATATCTCAGATCACTGTGGGAAGTTTGAAGTTACTGTGGAATCGATTTCAAACGACGTGCAGTACGAAATCGAAATAAATAAATGAGGCATGGCGTGGTGTTAATTTCGGAAACCATGAACATTTGTATCAAGAAACAATCGTCGATCGTAGCCAACAGTCCCTATCTATATAAGCTATGTGCAGCTTATTGTAGACTCCAGCAGACGTTTTTGAAGGCGATCGTATTTGAAATATTATACAATAATGATAAAGACCGATTAATACAAGTAAACGGGAGTTTTATTTTTCAATCTAATCAAAATGAAATCCATTTACGAACAAATGGACAATGTAACATTTTGACAATTGTATAACTGTTTATAACCGTTCAAAATATATAAATGATGACCACTTTCGCTAAATGGACGAAACTTGTAACTGAAAATAAAATAATATGAAATATTTTACGCATATAACCTGCCGAATATAATATATACATATATATATAACAATATGTATCATGTTGACATAAACAATATAAATATATGTGTATTCTTGAATAATACATAATTTATTTGAAATGTTTGTTTATTATCTGAAATAAAGTGATTACAAGTTTCTTGAGTACAAGTAGATGAGGTTGATAATGTTTGGGGTTACTGGTAGAAAAAACTAACAGTTACATAATATAAGACGAAATACTTAAATCTATTTATTTAAATATTTTTTTGTTAATAAATATAAAATCCATAAATATTTATTGACAATAAGAATAGGTATATTAACATTTTTTTTTTTAATTTAATTGAACTAATATAAATTGTATATTTTATAGTTACAACTAAATAAGATTTGTTTTATTATAAGTCAACGAATTGTGACTTATACATTGGCACTATTCCAATGGTATACACAAAAATATCCAAAAACACAAGTGATAATATTATCAAAAAATTGTATACATACGAGTATGTATATAAACAGGTATATAATAAATGTTTTATAAACAGGTCTTAAAAATTTTTGAAATAAACTGAATAAGTACATGGGTAGAGCATAACCTTTCAGTGTGTGCTCACTGTACTACTGTCTACTGGTATATGTTATATGCGATGATGACTTAAAACTTATATGATTAATAAATATTTTCATTGTTGACATTACTGATTAATTTGTTTCTTATCTAATTATTATATTATTATTGATATTATTGTTATTATTATTTGTCACCAAATTAATTTTTTAAGTAAACGAAGTCAGCCGATTACTAATCTTTTCATTATCACACAAATTTGTTCGTTGAAGGCCGGATTCTGTTTAAATTGTGTTTAGCTGAATAATAAACTTATTATACCTACAATTAGTAGAATGCATGTGTTTAAAAATTCAAGAGAAATATTGCCGCTCAATACTATTAAATAAACACAATTTGTTTTAATAATTAAATAAATAAACAAATAAAATGTAAAATCTTAGAGCAGTTTTAAATATTCCCGAGAGTAATTTAATAACTACTAAACTTTGTAAAATTTAGTGAGTTGGAGATTAGAAAAAAAAACACAACACATCTTCTTTCGGATTTATCAAAAATAAATACGGTGGAAATTATTTTTGTTATTTTAGAAAATGAATTTCAACTAGTTCTACCCGATAGACTTTCTAAATTATCAAAAAAATATGTTCAAGATCTTAATTTGAATAATAATAATTGCTTATTTATTTATAACGGGATGGGAATATTGATAAATGGTCATAAAAATATTTGATTACATTTGAAAAATTGTTTTAATTTAATTGAATAATATTAACTTAATTTTAATGACCATAAAATTATTTTTTAGAACAATCTTACATTCTCTTTTATCTTCTAACACCTGAATATTCCTATGAATAAATAAATAATTAATGGTCATTTTTATATAAATATCGAGGGAGTAATGTTGTCCCGCTCAAAACACTTTTTAACTATGTTACGCGTGTATAAGACAGAGACAACATATGCGGGTATCAGGTCCTCTTAAGACTATAATTCGGGCTAACTAAATGTAAACATTCAAAAATTGAGTTTATAAATTTTGATAAAAAATAAAATGGATTTTTAAAATGAAGATAAAGAGCACATAGATTATCAATAAAACTATTTTTATTTCAAGATCCTATATTTCCGCAATTCAAATTAAACTTATGAAGTTTTAGGAGATTAAATTTATAATAAAGTCCACATTTTACCATATTCCAAAAAAATGTATTACATGTAAAAATAAATAATATTAGTGCCCATTTAACTATTTTAGATAAACAATTCAATAAAATACAGGGTTGTTTCCGAATATGATTATAATTTAAATGTTTGCATTAGGGTCCCTTGCCAATACAAATATATATGTTTTTAACAAATATATTTTTTCGAAAAATTTGTTTATATATTAAATTAGCATCTTAATAGTATTAAAATAAATGTATGTAGAAATAAGTGTAGGTCAACAAACATTTGATTATAAATATCTATGTGGTTTTGTTACTGATTATATCCGTAGATGTGTGTGTAATATTCCGTTTATCGAGTGTTCTAAAATAATTTTTTTATTAGTTATAAAATGCGATCGACGAATATTTAATTTACACTCGTCGGCCGTACACCGAAGTAGTTAGTAATCTCGTAGGCATTCTCCCCTTTTAACATAAAAAACTATACGTTTTTATAATTTACAATTATTATTGTTTTTTTTCATTTTTAATTCAAATGAAAATCTTTGTAAGATTTCAATTTATTTAATATTTTAATTACAAATACATTTTAAAATGTTGAATTTATTTATAATATTTTTTTCAATAACCTATTCTCATGGATTTAATGCAGACAGTTCTTCAGAATTGATGATGTTTATGAATCTAATTCCAAAAGGTGGAGATTTACATAATCATTTATCAGGAGCTTTATTTTTTGAAGATTATGTAAATATTTATAATAAATTAAATTATTGTATAGATAATAGTACATTTCAAGTAAGTAAAAATTATTCTAATAATTGTAAATCTATTAAAGATTTGGATATAAATATATATAATGAAATGCGTAAAAGATGGTCGATATTAAATTATAAATCTAAAAACAGAAATTCAAAAAATGTTTTTGATATTTTTAATTATATAAAACTTCCCATAGATTGTAAAAAAGAAGCCTTATTGATTTTAAAATCAAGGGCTATAAATGAGAATGTACAATACATAGAATTTATGTTAGGTATACATTATTTTATAAAACTAGATTATTCAAAAAATATATCATTTGATTTTAATACCATTAATATTTCAATTTCAATGTTTGATAATGACAGCGTAAAACAATCTAATATTTATCAAGCAATAAAAACAATAAATAATTTTAATATAAGTGATAATAATTTCACCGTAAAATATTTATTTTCACTAAACAGAATTTTAAATCCATATTTATTTTTTGAACAAATTTACTATGCATCAAAAATATACAATAAATCAGAAGAAGTTGTAGGTATTAATATTGTAAATCAAGAAGATAATAAATATTCATTAATATATTATGATATACAGATGAAAATCATTAAATATTTTAAAGATATGTTTAATTTAAAAGTATCTTTACATGCTGGAGAACTTACTACAAAAATAACTAAACCAGAAAATTTAAATCATATCCATAGTTCTATAAATATTGCTCATAGAATAGGTCATGGTGTTGATATAATGTATGAACCAGATCCAATTAATATAATGAAAAAAATGCGAGATAAAAAAATTGCTGTAGAAATAAACTTATCAAGTAATTAGTTTTTATTAGGAATAAAACCAATTGATAATCCTATAAAACTTTATATGTATAATGGTGTTCCTGTTGTTTTATCGAGTGATGATCCTGGTATTTTAAGGACAACATTATCAGAACAATATTATCTTTTAATGAAAAATTTTAATTTAACTTTTTCAGAATTAAAAGATGTAATATACAATGGAATACGTTATAGTTTTTTAAATGAAAAAGATAAAAGAGAACAACTGATTATTTTAGACAAAAAATTTATTGAGTTTGAACATAAAATAAATAATTACTTATAGAATTTAAACTTTTTTAAAAATATTTATTGTTTTTGTTTTTTATAATACTCAATTCAAATTAGTAATTTTTAACACGTTAAAGACTAGTACATTTTTTTTAAATAATAATTCGATGAAAAGCCAAGTAACGTAACCCACAAAAATGAAATTTTACATTATATTATCTTAAAAAATTTATAAAACACGGTCATCGTTCTCAGTACATATAAATAATAATTGTAGAATTAAATATTGTATGGATTTATTTAAATAAATATGTATACAGAAAAATTTAACCCTTTACTGTACGATTTATTTTTAAAAATATATAATTTTTATAAAAGAGATGTTTCTCTTACCAAAATAATACTAATAATAATCGTAATCTAAATCTTAATAAAACAACATTGTCAAAAACAATGTGTAATCCTTGAATTACAAAAGGAATTATTACTTCTATAAAAATACGCAAAAAATTAATTAGAAAAAAAGATTCTTTAGGATTGTCTTACAAATCAAAAATTAAACGCTATATAAAAGTGTTTAATTTAGCAATAGAATGTAGTTTTAAAAAATCTGTGTACTTTGCTCTAATCCAATCTCATTTACAATATGCGATAACTATTTGGGGAGAAAAAAATAATTTAAACCAACTTCATAGTTTACAAAATTCTATTACTTCCAAATTTAACATAAAGGATATATTGTTTCCATGCATGACCTTTTAAACCGCAAATTAAAAAAATAATTTTGTGAGGTTGATTATTTAATATTACAATATTTTGAAATATTTACATGTTACTAGTACCTATATTAATTGTCCATGTGACGCTTAATATATAATTATTGAACTATGAATTTATATTGACCTATTTTAATTTTAATTCTATCAATTTTTTTTATATTTTACAAACATTTAATTTTTAACTTTATCGTTCCGGAAGTTATTATCATATATTTTTTAGCATTGAACATTTATCATTGTGGATGTCGTGTGTATATTGTTATGTGTGTACGTATGTATGTATGTATATATGTATGTGTATTTATGTATACATTTTTCAATCAATATCTTCAAGTGTGATGTTAATAATATATTATATATATGGACAATACAATTTACAAAATTTAAGTGTGATGTTGGCGTAGGACGTTTAACGTTTACGTTTCTACGTTATTATGTTTTGTTAAATTTAGATTTTGAGAATTATACTAGAACATTTTTCGCTCAAATTTTATTAAACATAAAAATCAAATTTGTGCGTTGGTCAGTTCTTGTTGAAACACTTTCCCCCCTGTTCATTTGCCATGGTTTAGCGTAAATTTGCTATTTTATGGCAAATGTCAGGGGAGAGTGCCTACGAAACTACCAACGACTTCTGTGTATGGCCAACGAGTGTAAATTAAATACTCGTCAATCTTATTTAATAACTAATAAAATAATTTTTCTAGAACACTCGATAAACGGAATATTTCATCACACGATATCTACGGATATCCTCAATAACAAAACCACACTGATATGACTTATACCTAATCAAATATTTGTTGACCTACACTTATTACTACATACATTTATTTAAATACTATTACGATGATAATATTTAATACATAAAAAACTCTACGCAAAAATATATTTGTATTGATAAGGGACACTAATGCAAGCATTTAAATTATAATAGATATTTCATTGTTCGGAAACAACATTGTGTTTTATAAAATATTCTTTAATTTGTTTATCTAAAATACTTAAATTGTCACCAATATTATTTATTTTTACATGCAATATATTATTATGAAATCAAGTAAAATATGGACTTTATTATAAATGTGATCTCCTAAAACTTCATAAGTTGATTTTGAATTGAATAGGGTCTTGAAAATAAAATATTTTTTGAAACAATCTTATGGTAAATTCGGATCCCAGGAATGATAATCTATTTATTCTTTATCTTTATTTTTAAAATTATATTTATATTTTATTTTTTATCAAAATGTTTAAATACAAACTCAATTTGTGAATGTCTTAAAATATATGAGACATGTTGGTATATAATAAAACTAATAACGATTCTGAATTATTACCACTTTCCTATAAAGGGAAAAGCTAAAGGTGTGTTGGAGTGTTACTCAATATATCTACTCTATAAACGAGTAACTGTATATATTAAGGAGTAAACGTTATTATTTAAATTATACTTGCAGAATGTGGACATTCAAAAATATTATGTATTAAATGCATTGGTTATTTTATAAAATTATATTTTCAAGAAGAACATCGCTTAGAATATAATTATTGTACAAGCATAAATCTTTAAAATGTATATGGTTGCATACCATATACATTTTGAAGGTTTATTAATTGTTTATTTATTCATAGGAATATTACAGCTATTAAAAGATAAAAAAGAATGTAAGATTGTTCTAGAAAATAATTTATGATCATTAAAATTAAGTTAATATTATTCAATTAAATTATAACAATTTATCAAATGTAATCAAATGTTTTTATGACCATTTGTAAATATTTCCATCCCGTTAAAAGTAAAAAAGAAATTGTTATTCAAATTAAGATCTTGAACATCTTATTTTGATGATTTAGAAAATCTATCAGGTAGAACTAGTTGAAATTCATTATCGAAAATAACAAACAAATTATTCACCATATTTAGTTTTGATAAATTCGAAAGAAGATGTGTGGTATTTTTTTTAATCTCCAACTTGTTAAATTTTACAAATTGTATTAGTTATTAAATTATTCTCGAGAATATTCAAAACTGCTTTATGATTTTCCATTTTATACGTTTATTTATTTAACTGTATAAACAAATTATTTTATATAATAGTATTGAGCGGCACATGGACGGGAAATATTTATCTTGAATTTTTAAATACATGCATTTTACTAATTGTAGAATAAGTTTATTTTTCAGTTTAACACAATTTAAATAGAATCCTACTTTCGGAGAAATCAACAGTTCAACCTTTGGACATTTCAAAACAACACTCAGCTCAACAACTCAACAGGAATCATCATCTCAACAGACACAGAATTTAAATCTCTATTTTTAAAAATTGTATAACTTTTGATTTCTAAAGTAAAATTGAGTAATCCCCCCTCATGTGTAATAGTGTAAACTAATTTCCAAAAATTTTTGGGAAATATTTTTAATAATATTGCATTTTGTTTTGTGATCTAAATGTGATAAATTTAATTTACTAATGTTTCTGATAAATTAATTTTAAAATAGTTTTTTGATTAGAATATTATGTTAAATTCAATTTTATGATTTTTTTTTATAAAAAGTATTGGTTTATGATCGAAATGTGTATGATTGATTTAGAAATATTTTTTTGATCATTTTGTGAAGTATTAGGACTGTGCTAGGAACGGTGCATTTATACTACTTATAATTAATAATAATTATATAAAAAAAAAAAAAAACAATAAAAATTAATCGTGTAAAAAATTATTTCTGGATAATAATATAATGATTAACTAATGTATCGTTTCTCTATACTTTATATTTTATATATATATATATATACTATTATACGTTTCTAGATTATTCTCAAAGGAAAAAGTATCTTTTGTAAACGGAATAAATTCATGTTATCAAATAATATACGTATAATCAAACCTATAATAAATAATATTTAATGAAACATGCAATCCAGACACAAAGAAAATAAAGAACGAGCTTAATTATTTTATCGCAGTTATTGATTGTTAAAAAAAAAAAGATATATTGGTGTACAAAGAAATCAAAAAAATCCATCGTCTGTAATTCTTAAAAACTTAACCAATGGAATAACGAAAACAAATTATAATGTGTAATGATTTTCCAAATTTCTATGTATGGTTTAAAGTCGTGTAAAATTCGACTATGTTTAAAACCATACATAACAATAGTCGATTATGCAAAGTTTGTACCGTACGAATGGTCTTATTGAATGAAAGTTTGCGAACCATGTCTGGATCGATTTTTCCACTTAAACTTACGGCAATTATAATTTATAAAAGAAATTAATACATAACTAATTCTATAAAATTATTATGTAGGTCATTAATATTATATATGTTGTATAATATAGTGTGGTAATGAAAACTACCGAACATAATTCACTAAGATGAATATGAGATAGTACACAGAAATTTTAATTAAAACCCCTAGCGGTTCAATTAAAAAAAAAAAAAAAAATTGTAATTTATGTGTGTATAATATCTTGAGTTTGCACTTAACAACCAATGTTTTTTTTTTTGAAAATTACCATCGTTATATTTTTATACTTTTGAGTTGAATACATAAACCAAAAAAAAATTATCTTATCTGTAGTGTACATTGTATACATGTTATAAAGCCTCGTATATTATATTCACCAAACATGCATTAAATGTATACTACACTCTATCTACCCTATATATAAACTATATTTTTTGTAAGATTGCACAGTCCGCTAGGGAATATTGAATTGAAATCCTCTTAAATACTACTATTTAATACCCATAAATACTTAGTAGTACTAAATAACTATATTTCATATCGAAAGAAGATAATGAGGTATCGGAAATAATTAGTTATTTATGTTCTATCACGACACGGCTTGGTGCATGGAATGGAGAGTAGTCGTGGAAGTGTGTAAATTTTTTAAGGACTGGAGGAGATGGGGTAAAGGATAGATATGGGTGGGAGGGGGAGGGAATTGGCTGGTCCAAGCATGGCCAAATACGTATGTGTTAGCATAGTTCTATTGGCTGGGCGGGGTAGTAGGATTCGCAGGATTTGCGGGGGGTACAGAACCAACTAAAATACACTACTCTTACAGAGTAACTATGCATTTTAGTTAACATAACC
>VUJU01001045.1:60458-70546 GCA_009835225.1 Aphis craccivora | reverse complement strand
AACATTTGGTGAACATTTCAACTATTTACAGTGATTCGTTAATGATTTTTGAGTTTAAAATTATATAAATAATCGATTTTGTCGAAAACTGATTTTGTGTAAAAATTCCCATTTTCCGTCACTTTTTTTGTGGATTATCCCGATTTTTCTTTTGAAAACCACTGGAAATTACTTACTTTTTACCTCTATAATGCATCAGGTATATTCACTTTGCTTTCGAAAACCATCCCTGAAGTTTGAAATTGAAGCATTATTTCAACAAATTACGGTGTGCACAAATACAATAATCATTGTAAAATCATTACACTCATCACTTCGTTTAGAATCTACAATGGTGAAAGCTAAACATGTTTTATAAATTACTCTGTATAATATTAGGATAATTATTTTTAGTTTTGTCTCGGACACTGAAGTAAATTGACTAGATTTTAATAGAAGAGATTGAAGAGTATGGTGCCGGTTTAATACAGTTAATAGCATTATAACAACATCACTTCATAGTGTAATATATATGTTAATATCTTAATCCTTATGTAAATAAATCTCTAAGTGCAAACGTGCTGCACATAGTGCATAATACATTATGTTTTAATGGCATATTGCGTCTTTCGAAATGAATACCCGTCGTAATATCTCGACGATTTGATTGTAACTATTATTAAATTATTAAAAATATTGCATATTTATTATGACTGCAATTTGGGGGGGGGAGGAGCAATAAAGGTATATTTAGTAGGATATTTAGTCCCGTAAACAATGAGATTTCTTATTAAAATTTGAAAGGGCATTCAAATTTGCATTTGAAGGGCTCACTATAGTATAAAGTTGTTATTGTTACGTGTTTTAAGTAATAACTTAAAGATTCTAAGCATTATTGTGTTTTGCTTTCTTGTTTGTTTTATAAATTTCAGGATAATACAAACTGCAAAGTCATAAATGATTTTAAACAGCATGTTAATATATATATATACTAGAAATTTACTTATATTGCATTTTAGAAAGGAGATAATTCAAATATTTCTGTTTTCTAAGGAAACTATAAACTTTTATAAAATAATATAATATTACCTATATTATTAGCACGTAGATGTAGATCATGAAATTTTTTTTCAAAACAATCGATTTATTTTTATTTTTTAGTGAATCAACATTTAATTTTTTTTTTATTCAAAATTTGAAATGTTTCCGATATAATATATGCTGACCAAACAACATAAAATATAAAATAAGTCAAAACTACAATACACTGCAGCATTGATCAAGGGATGTGGCGCAAACGCCCAAAATTTGCGGACGCGTAGTATATAATATTAGTATGATGTATTATAATCGTAAAGAAATTATGATCGACGACGAAATAATGGTTGGCCGTTGACGCCCGTTATATAGCCAAATGACGTCGTATAATATGCATCGTCGTCGGAGTCAGTGCAGTATCTATAATAATATAAAAACGTATAATATGTATTGTGTATAATATACAGAGCTGAATACGTTTATACATATTATATATTATGCACTTAAACATCGACTCGTCGACGAAATTAATTTACTACACAACAACGACCGAAAACGAAAAAACAACAGCGTCGTAATATACATCACGCGCACACACATAAGCCGTATAGTCTGCGAAAAAACAGGTGGCGGCGGCGACGACAGGGCAATATATACGCGACTGCGGCGGTGGCGGGGGGGTTGACGCGAGTCGTGTTTATTATAATACTTAAGCGATATTAAAATAATAGTATATACTGGTACACACTAGCGCGCACACACACACACACACACTTAAATTTGTGTGTGTATTTTATAAAACGGGGCGAGTTTTGATGGGTAGTAAACGCCACGACGGTGTACGCGCGCTTTTTTGTTGCTGCACCAGAGCGTCTAGACGGCTTAATGAAACCGACTGGTATATAATACATAGTGTTGTTGTGCACACATATAATAATACAATAATAATAATAATAATATCGCAGCCGCCGCACCACTATAAAAACGTCCATATAAAATGCGTACATAGTCTGCTGCTGCCGTCGCTGCAGTCGCTGCTGCTGCCGCCGCAATAACAATAATAAAGTATGCTTGTAATATATAGTAAATGGTACGTTCGCGCCCGAGGAGGAGAAGCTGCGCGGCGAAACGTAATTATTATTAGCGCGCCCGTACGAGTGCGATTCGGTAATAAATCCAAGCCGATAGAAAATTCGTTTTTTTTTTTAAATTTTTATTTCGTTTTAGTGCAGTGTACGTTACAAGAGTATATATATATACGTTATATACCTGTATACCTGCAGCTTAATGTCTACCTGCTAATAACGCTATTTGTGCCGAATGTGCAGCGTATCTATATATATATATATATATATGCCATATGCGAGATGCAAATATATGACTATAGGTACCTTCTACAAGGCGCGGCATAGGTCATATCATATACATTATACCTACAACGTCATGTGAGTATGAAGTATATGAACATTTATAATATATCTCCCGTGCGCGCCCGTCGGCGAGCTTGTGATATTAATATTACGATACGACCGAATTCTCACGATATGATAATAACAATATTAATATGATGTTTGCGTGTAAGTACCTATGTACGCGTATTATATGCATATTATTGCAGTGCTCCGTGTGTAATGTATACGACCACGTCGTAATTATATTACCGTACGTTGCGGCCAAGTGCGGACCGTCGTCGTTTACGACTCGGAGATTGGCGACGATAGACTGTGTTATATTTGTACACTGTATAGGTATATATACATAATATATTTATCGTCGCGAACAGTACCCAAAAGAAAAAAAAAAACCACTACTCCCTAATATTATTATACGGTATAGACATTATGTTATGGTCTCCGCCGGCGGCGTCGGGTGTGTTCGAACACTAAAATGTATATAACATAATAACGCATCGCGTACGACGTGTACGTACCTAACGTCTTATTTGTCGACGGCGAGACACGAACGGTTCGTATTTTAAGCCATCATTTTCAGTCGACTGTGACCTGGCCATACGTCTATTTTGAACGGCGTAAGATACAATAATATGATCGCGCTACGGTGGATATATGATTTATTTGCCTATACGTCTTATGGCGAGATCGGACGAAGAGCAGTGATCGAAGCCAAATAAAAAACAACCATTTCGGAAACCCATAATCTCTAAAAATTTTGGAAAATGTAATGTAAACTAAATATACTATAACTAGAGATTACCACTGACAACTGCGACCACTGGAAACGACCAAACCAAATCTAGTATAAGTCGGTACCCCCAAGTACCGGTTACAAAATAATCGACGGACGTTGTAATAATATAAAACTTGGATGCAGTTCCAGATGCAGATTTTATAACGGCAACATTTTACTGATCATATTATTCTATATACAACTCGATAGTTTATATTAATAGGTATATTATTATTATTTCGTTTTGCTACTCACTCTTGCAAACTCCTTTGTAAGCTATTGGTATGGCCTTTCCTATTCGGCAAGCGGCTTCGCGCAGATGACACGCGCTTTGGTATGTCCAGCCATCGGACCCACACACGAATCTAGTCGACAACATGCCTCTAGGACAGAAAGTGGCACACTTGACGCAGTGCGGTATCAGATTCTGATCTTGTAGACAATATTTGCCTGTAGGGCAGGCGACTTTATTGCATGAATCTACAGAAAATTAATGATAATAATTATTATTGTACACAAAAAAACCACTTGTATAAACTCATGTACAGAGATTAAAACTTAAAATCAATTTTAAAAATTTTACTCGAAATAAACAATTATTTTCTTTAAGTGCACATAATAAATTACACGTACGATACCTATATATTTTATTATTGAACTACTTACTCTGACACATGCCAATATAGTCGACTGACAACGATTGGTCTCTGGTACGACACGATCTCTTTTTCAGTCGGCAGTGCGACTTGTATGAAACGCCGTCTGTGCCGCACACGGGGCCCTTGAATCCGTCGCGTTGTTTGCAGTTGGGTGAACAGATGCATTTTGGCGAGCCGGATCTCATAACACACTTCTTTCCAGGAACACATTCCACGTCCGTGCACGATCCTGCACAAAGTACATGTGAAATTCGTTTCAACTTTAAATTATAAACTAGTTTCTAGTGCATTATTATTTTACGGACTAAAGAAAAAAGAACAATTATTTTCCGACAGTAGATCGCGATTCAAATATAGGTACAATAGTTTGTTATAGAATGGGAGGGGTATTTCTAAAATTCAAGATGTGATGAGTTAATGAACAAAATATAATATACGATAAGCAAAAATATAACAAAGTATCTACCTGGAGAGTAAAATACCGGCAACTATATTTTTTAGCCTATGGCCCATCTAACTTTTTTTATGTAGTGTCATATCTGTTATGATAAGGATCAGTTATTCAATCGTAAGAATGAAATATAATTATATTAAACGTAAAAAAATTACTCAATATACCTATGTATGATATATTAAAATATAATACACTATAATATCTTGATATTTTCAAAAAAAATCTCCGTAAATGAATATTTTACATTCCAAAATGTAATCTGTCGTTTCTTTATTAATATTTAATCTTCACATAACTATGATATAATAATCTATAAACTATATTTTCTGACAATTTAAGACCCTACATTATATTATACAACGTAATAAATACATTCAAAATAAATTATTGTAATAATATAGATATAAAATTAATATCTAATGTAAGATAATATAACGTGTTATATTAATGCTCAAACAAACGTAGAAAATGAATGTATAGTATAGGTAGAATGGAAGAATTTAGCAGTTAGTCGTAATTACCTTTGCACTTAGTACATGGCACGCCATCGCCTAAGACGCGCCAGAAAAACAGTGCCCCGGGGTCCAAGTCGGTTGGACTCCAGGATGTAGAAACGGAACTACCGCCCAACTTGCAGCATTGCTCTTTCGACAAGCGTTCAGCCAACAAGTCCTTGCACAAGCCATTTTTACCCATCGATGCCCAGCACATGCCACCTGTAACGGAAATAAAACCTTTTAAAATCAAACAATCAAACCGTCTAAGTCCTCTAGAACAGCGATTCTCAAACTTTTTTTCGAAGAGCCCTTGAGGACAGAGGGACAGTTATTTTAAATGTATAATTGTGACATATTTATGAGAAAATTCAAAACACTATGAGCGCAGGCAATTATTGTCGCAAACTAATAACTTTATTAGTTAATAAATTATTATTTTATTTTCATTAGGTTTCTGATGGGGTGATGTTATTACCAATGCATTTGATATTAATTATGAATTTTTAAAATTATATTTCATATTATAAAATCTGTATTATACTTTTATCATACTTGAACGCCAGGTGCAGTCGCGGATTCCCGAAACTGACATCAATTTTAAACTACTCGTCGCCGTTGCTAAAGTTGTTCGAAATCTAAATAAAAAATATAGAAGGTACGCAGCACGGCCCTGAATTTAGTGACCGGTATAGTCGAGTGTGCAAATGGACAAGTGTAGAATAACGGTTGTCAAAACAAATAAATGAACATTTAAGGTTGCAACACTTTTAAACGATTAGTATTTCAATAATGTCTAACATATTAATACATTTTTTCAAATTGTTTATTTATTTATATTACCTATAATAAGGTTTTTGAAATATTTGACTTAATATCATTTACGTATTTAAATATTTTCTGCCATTTTCTAGTAGATACATTTTATTTCTAGTTACGGATATAAGTTACTATTAAAGCTTAAAACAAGGTTTTTTTTCTGCCTTCCTAATTATATAATAGTGTATAGATAACCGATTTAAAATATGAATATTGATATTTTATATTTATCAAACAGTAAAAAATTAAAATAACCAAACAGGTAGAAATAACATCTTAATAAACGGAATAGGTGTTTTAAATATTTTATTAGTTAAATTTAAATCGTTATTCAACATAAATTTATCAAAAATTAAATTGAATGAGTTCCATAAACAGGTTGTCTTTTTTATTTTTGACAACCTTTATGACGTCAGCTGGTGAATCGTATCTTAAGACAGGATTTTAAACTATTATCAGCTAACTATAAGACATAATTTGTTAAAGCCAATGTCTTTGCCATTCATACCATTAGAATATTTGCAAGTACGTTGTTAATTTTGCTACTTACATTGAATTAACATACCTAATTCATGGAAAACTAGCGCGTGGTATTAAGCAATCTATTTCTCCAAAATCCTCTCCAAAAATATAGAATATATGAATTTGTGTTAAGCCGAACGCAGAGAACTAATAATGCAGTAGAATGTTTCTATTCAAAACTGGGAAAAGTGTATTAACTCATCATTCTAATAATTATTTGTATCTCTAGAAAATACAAAATATATTCAAGAAGAAACCTAAAATACTATTATTCAAAAACGGATACACGAGTCAAACTACCAATCCCCCAAAAAATGTATTGCTAATCAAGAACGAATTGAAAATATAGCAAGTATAGCTAATTATTATTACTCATTACAACGAACAGAACAAAATCACTGTATATCTTAGACCATAGGCTTATCACTTAAAACTACGCAGTGATTCAAATGCTCATAAACTAAATTTACAATAAATGTGTGGTTCTTATTCATTTGGTTTTCTTAAGACATAGACTTATAAAATTATGTGTAAAAGTACAAAAAACATCAAAAATAATGGACTAATTTACATTGGACTTAAAAAGTCATATACAACAATTTATATTAGACACAACTGATAATTGGACGAAACAAAAATTTGACCTTATGTATAAAACCAATATCATTGTAACTGTTCAGTGACTGGGTGTAGATTCGACACTGAAAACTCCGCGAACCGGTGCGACAGGGTGTAACACAGGCAACGTTTGTTTGTGTGCCATCGTTCCTGCTGCAATTACACGATGACGTGTCTCGCCGCAACTTCATGAGTTTCCCACCAGAAAAATGAATCGTTGATTGTAAACAACTAAAAACTGAACTGAAAATGTAGCATTGCTTATGGTGACGGATTACAACAGGTCAAATAAATAAAACAATGTTGTAATGCCACGAGTAGCCTATCTACTTACGGGAAAACTACATACATAATCAACGATCTTATTGTAATACAATATGGATATTGGACAATGAAAATAGACGATTTTGATTTCGAAGAAAACTGCTCTCTTTCACGACACAGCCTAAACATGACCATAATCCACACAGTTTAAGACATCGAATACTCCTATACTATTGCTCGAGTGTTTATTTCAAAACCAATGCTATTGAAACCCTGGCAAATATTATATTAGGTACATAATATTATGTTAGTGTGAGGGTTGTTTATAAATGACGTCAATAACGGTCGTAAAAGCGTGAGAATAACTGTCTATATCTTCAAGGAATCCGTAAACACTTCATAATATAGGCGACACCGTGTGCAATGTGCCACTTGACCACAAGTCTCATAAAAATTTTAACAGATTTCAACCGTATAGTTTTAAGACTTCTCTACTTCAGACATGAACGTTTTCTGCTAAATACGAAAAACATAATATATGATAGACGTCCGGCCGTTTCCACTAACATGTATTATTATGAAAATACGTTTCGCCAAATATTTTTTGTGAACCCATGTGTCTATAATATAATATAATAGTAGGTATATAAACGTAACAATAATATTTATTCAACAAAATGATAAAATGTTTTAAAATCATCACACAATCGTATAGGTAGGTATCACATATTTATTACCTAAATATAAATATGCTAAAATTTTATGATAAAAATAACCTGAGAGTAATTAATAACATAAATAAATCATAATTTTTCAAAAATCAAGTATTATTATAGTGTTTCATGTTAAATTATTACTAATATCATACATCCCTCGAAAATTTAAGTCATAGCAAGTTTCTGAATTTGTTTTGCAATAAGTAAAGACCGGATTTATATTATCTTAAAATACCTTAAATATGATGCTAATATTCTCTAAAAAAACCTTCAAATATTCTCATTATATTCTCTTAAAAATCTTAAAAATATGCAAAAATAATCAGTCAATATCAATATATGCTTTAATATGCATTATTTTTACAATTATTTTTTTTACAACATTGAAAAAAAACACTCAACATTCAAAATAATAATTTACTGTATAGGTAGGTATATAATATATGTATAAAAAAAAAAACAATATTCCTTTGGTGTATGCGATAGCAAATATTTACTTTCTGAAGAATAAAAAAGAAACTTGAAATATTATTTTAATTTTATTATAGAATTAACAAATAATAATATGTTTTTTTTTTTGTCACAATTTACTAAATATTCTAAAATATGCTAAATGGAATTAATATTCTCTAATCTCTAACCTATGAAATATTCTCAAATATTCAAAAAAAAACGTTCTTCTACAAACTCAGAATTGAACTAATCATCCACATTTTTTACTCTCATAAGACTGCATAGACCCAGTAACGATATGTAAAAACATATAAATCCGGTCTTTAGTCATAAGCAAGAATCGTACCCTTTTTTGTTTTTGAGGAATTGACTATGGTTACGCAGAAACAACTAATATTATTTTCGTGGAATCGGATACACCCTAATTTATTTCTTGGCAGTATCAATGGAACTTATATATTTTGTAAGACCGTTACTGAGGTTCGATCGAAAATAAAATGGTCAGGCCGAGAGAGGTCGAAAAATGACGATGACAGCGACCGCGTATTCGTCATACCATAACTGATCACCGTCGGCAGTTATAATATTATTAATGGGATTACTAACATCGTGAACGGGTGACCGCGATATGTTATTACTTAGTTCATTACTATCGGTCGGTTCTGAATTTGTGATGAAAAATGGCATATTATTATTTTATACAGTGTCCTCTCGAGCGGGTAACCACGATAATCTTTGGTCGTTTGTGCGTGCTCTAACCACTTGGATAGATTTTTAAACTCTAGTGTTTTTAAAGTCAACTTTTTTTTCAATTTAATTTCAACTCTGTGTGATAGTCATATATATGGCAGTATGGCACTAAAAATATGTCAAATTTTTGTACTTTTTTTCAACAAGTAGATGTTGTTGGGATGTTTTAGGAAAGTTTTGAGTACATTCTAACTTCACGTATAGCTTATTAGGTGTTTACAAACTTAAACCGAACACTGTAGCAGCCAACACTTATAGATTATAGAAAGCCATTTGATGAATTAAGGGAAATACTACGAATTTACAGATGAAGAGTAGTGCCAAACAATATTAACGATAATTCCTCTATGATATATGATACATAAGACACATTTTTAATGTAATATAAATTACAAAGTATGTAGCATTTCAACATGTATACAATATTGATTAGGTAATAGATAAATATAATATATACGTAGACTATACGCACATATACCAAGTGATCCATTTAATCCAAGATACTCATTATTTCAAAAACATAAATAGTTTTTGAAGTACTTTGTTATACTCGTATGATAATCAAATTATGAAAAAGCATTTATTTAAAATTGTCTAAAATAAATATATTTTCAAAAAAGTTAACATTTTCTAAAATAATGAGTGTCTTATGTTAAACGAATAACCACTTATAGTTAATGTTATGAATGTTATATGATGGTGTCAAGATTTTTTTGTATGATGTGCTATAAGACATGTTTTACCGACCAAGTCGTGGTATCGGACGGGATGGGGGTGATTCCTAACTGCTATGAATTCATATAAAAATCGATTTTTATTGGACTACTATATTATTTAGGTATGGGTAGGGAGAGTAGATACTAACTACTAAAATACAATACGGCAAAACTACTATCCATAAAAGCCGCGTATTATGCGTATAAATATCTAATAAGAACATTGTTGGCAATAATTTCTTTTTTTGAGGATAACAATATTATTTTAAAACTAAACATGATTAAAAATATATTACATCGTTGTTTCACAATACGGATCACATTTTTTTTTCAATGTATGATAAAAATCGAAGCGTCAATGTACAAATTTGAGGTCTACTGAGTGGTGTACACATATTATAATTTTAAATGTATAATGT
>VUJU01001045.1:47730-60408 GCA_009835225.1 Aphis craccivora | reverse complement strand
GCATTGTCTACGAGTTTATTTAAATATTAGTACAATGAATTGAAAGCAATAATTATTATATTAGCAGTCTGTACCTATGCGTGTCCAATACACAATATAACATTATAGTATATGATGTTAATGATAACAATTTGTCTGTGTGCATTATTCTGTTATTGAACTTTATATTATTATTTATTATTGTGAGCTGTGGAAGGTTTTATAATTATTGTTAATTTATTTTAAATTGTTTGCATTGTATTCGTTATGCCGTCATTAATGTAATATAATTTTCAATATTTTCTGCTTTGTTTAGAAAAAAAACTACATACTATTTTTAGGTACAACTGTACTGAAATACTTAATACAAGGTAGACACATAAAATATAACATGATTTCGTCAAATTAATAATAATATGTTAATCTGACGTAAACACACATTTTGCATTTTACATTTTTTGTTTGTTTTGTTTTACCGTTATAGTTTGTTGTATAAAAGTTTTATTGTTTTATTGGATAAACAAACCATCACAAAGTTAGGAAATCAGTTTATAGTAACAAAACAAATACGTAATTATTCATACTCTGTAAAAAGCTCTAATTTACGGAAATCTGTGGAAATTTACATAGGTTCATTGATAAATATTTTCCACCCTAAGCCAAAAACATTTACACCGCTTTTCACACATAGGTATTACATAAAGACATGACCAATGTAGAAATAAATACTTAATTATATTGAATTATCCTGTAAAAAAAATATAAATAAAATACGTGTTTTTGTTTTTGATGCACTCAAAAATGTGTAAAACAATATAAGGTGGCTACAAGCCTGCAAAAATGAGATTGACATTAGTTTTTTTAAAGAGCAATATAAGTTCTCAAATGATGCTGTAGAAATATTCGAAATTTGACTTAACTTAAAAATCAATCCAATATCATAAAATATGTTTCATGTTCGATACATAATATATCGAAGTCGGAAGTATAGATGGTATTTATATACCACTGTCGACCTTAATTTACTACCACAAATGAAAATGTGCTGTAGCATAACTACTGCAAAACAAACTTATTATCTGCACTGCGATGGCCGGAATTTATAATGTAAATAAGTTACATAAATTCTACATTTATAGATCTAACTGTAAAATAATATAATATATTATTGTAAAACACGAAGGTCGAAGTTTAATTTAGATACAGTTGTGATTTTTTATTTTTTATTTTTAAAATAATTGTTATACAATCAGTAAATAATATATTTCTTTGAAATATGGAATAACGATAATGTATAAGTAGTAATTGGTCAGTAATCTTGAAAGAAGAATCCATCCAGTGATGGAACTTCATGATCATTTTGGCATATTACATATTATTATAGATTCCGTTTATTATTATAAATTATAGTACATAATGTGGGTTATACATAGTAGATTATATTATTTTGTTTACAAATTTGTCAGCACATTCATCATTTTTCAATTCTGCGTAACGGTTACAATGTACGTGTACCGTCTACATCCTATACAATAATATTCTTATAATATAATCCACGTACATTTAACGTAATATGTGAACGTTAAAAAAAATACTAAAAAGAAAACATATGGTACTACCATACGTGTAAAACATGAAACGTGACACCGAAGCTCACTAATCAACTTCAATAATAATAATACCAGCTGATCCATTTAATTTAAGACACTCATTATTTCGAAAACTATAATCGTTGTTGAATATATTTTTGTTTGATAATTTAATTTTAAGTAATTAAAAATATAATTTTTCTGAAAAAAATTTATTTTGCCTATTTTAATTTTTCTTTTATAATAATATACATTTGTAATTCCTTTTTCCAAAGTTCAATATTTTTTGGAGTGCTTTGAAACATAAAAATCGAATTTTGCACGAGTAGTTTATATGAGAACTTTTAAGTGTTTCTATTAGAACGCAGAATACCTACGCCTCAAATAATAAGTTTTAAGGTATAATACAATATATTATAACGTCGTATTGACGATAAAAAAAAAAAAATTCAAACCAACGATGCATATTGCAATATTACTTAGTAAGTTCCTATCCTACTGATATAATATTATTAATTTTAATAGTACCGGCAACGAAAGATTACGATACGAGACGATAATATGACGATGAGATAGACGTGATGATTATGATGACGTTTCGCCGCGGTAGTTTACTCTCTCGTAGATCCACGAATGTACGTAATTTAGAAATATAAATGTATTAAATATTTTAATATTCTGTTTAAATGCAAATATAATCAAAACGATCCAAAATGCACCGGCGCATTGCGAATAACCGGTTGCGGGATAACACACTTGCGGTCTGGGCGGTATTATATTTTATTCGTTCGGATAGTGTTATTATATAAATATATAATAATACGTGTGTAAGTAGCGACAGACCCGACGGAAAACATAATGTCAAATCAGATACCCTGACACGTTCCGATAGTACGCGCCGATGAACACGCCATATGTATGCATATATCATATATATATATATATTATTATAGCATAGGTATATTTATATACGTTTGTGGTTTGTTTGTACAATGTACGAGACCCCCAAAACTGTTTGACATCCCGTCGTATTATAATATTTTTTTCTTTTCAAAACTTGTATTACAAGTAACGATTATAATGAAAATGAAGTGAGATAAAAAATAAATTTAAAACGCGTTCTGCAGAAACAATTATTATTGTTTGTCACAAAAAACTAGTTCATCCCAAGACCACACAATATTATTATACGAATTTGTATTGAACACGGCACATGTGGTATATATTTTCCATACGCCTAGCTTGTGATACTAAAAAAATACGATATAATATAATATAGTCGAGTGAAGTGCCTCGCCGACGCGTGTTTGCTCCAGTCGATCGTTTACTATTTTTAAAATAGGATTAAAAACGTTTTAAAAGTCAATTTACTGACTTTCATCACGAGCGAGTTCAAATGGTATAGTGTACGTTTTTGTCAAGTCTGTTGTAGGTATAGGGGAGGGGAATTGGGGCAGTAACAGTATACGATCGTATAGTGTAGTATCACTGGATACGACGATGAACAACACATATAGTGACACCCTGTATAACTCCATTGCATAGGTATCTGGTATACCTACATAAACATATACATTAATAATATTATACCTACGTAATAAATGTGCTCGGCTGTTCCAAAGCGCGGTACCTATGGATAATAATAAAACTCATTACGCTCGTATTGTATAATATCGTATAATATTATATTATATGCGTCTGTATTATGGCGTCTGGGCGATAGGTATACGAACTACAACTACTATACAATCGTATTGATACAATAATGATATATGTTGTGTATAATGCACAGCAAGATGATCGGAAAGTTATTATAATATATTATTGACTATTGAGTTTGAAAACGTATTTCATGACTACGGTTATTTTTGCAGTCTAATATATTTTATAACGTAACATATGAGTATAATATAGGTATATAGTTTTGTACTGTTGAGTGACGATATTAATTAGCGTTTAAGAATAATGTTATATCGCATAACACGTGTAAAACAATAATAATATGCAGTATACACTATATACATTTTCATTCGTTTATGTTTATAATATAATAAATTAATATTAAATGCAAAAAACGAAGATAATATTGTGATAGCTGACGGATTGATATTGTTGCAATCGATATTGGAATATATTGCATTATATAGAAACTCTCAAAACATTATATTTCCTAACTTGGTATTGTACATTGAAATGAAAACAATTCCACTAACAAATCTCTCGAGTGTATATGTATAGAACCATATTCATTGTATTTCTGTAGGAAAAATAAAATTAAACTAATGACTCCAATTCTTTTAAGTTCTTGTGAAATTTAATATAGTCAGTAAACTTGACTAATTTGAATTCAAGTAAGAACCATAGCACAACATATATATTATTATAATATATTTTAAAATGATTTTCGAGTTGACAATTTAATTATAACATGTATTATACCTACTATTGATTTTAGAATATTCTAAAATCAATGATTATACTATAAACGACAGCGCCGAAAAGTCCCATTCCCATAATACTATCATATCGAAACGAATTTTATATTATGAGAGTAGTCACATTTTCTAGAAGGTATGCAATATTTTCTGAATAAATATATTATTTTCTTATTTCATGAAATGTATTATATGTGTTGTTTGTATAATATATAATTGAGACTTTATGACACATATTAGACTTTTTTCACGCATTAGATAGGTAGATCAATAGATTCTGATGATGAATTCGAATGAATTAAATAGGAATTATACTGGGTAAATAGATTATAATTATATTATACGACGTACCCCTGCTAAGTTATGTGAATTTTTTACTGTTTTACTGTAACCTAACCTAAGTTGATTTTACTAATTCATGATATGAAAAAAAAGGCAATTCGTTTCTGGTGTTTATAGATTTATAATATCTATAATATATGCTAAATTTGAATTCAATGCAAAGTTATTATATCAATATATATAATATATATGTATACACAATTCTATAAGAAAAGAAGAACAATGTTCATTGGGTAGGTATAAAAACAATAATATATAATATGTTATGGCATAAACTGTCTCTAAAATCAATACTTTTTAAATTACAGAGAAATAACCAAAGTTGTTTGAGGAAAATCGATTATATTGAAATATTCAATTTCATTAAATTTTAAATGCTAATTAATATTAAAAAAAAAATGTCAAACGTCTATAAAATGCTAGTTTAAGTACAATAGAATTAGGTGGAAAATATTAATTTTGTTGACAAGTATTAAAACTGGTTTTACGTAAATATTCCCGATTTTCTGATGTTCTTTGATGATTTTTCACAATATTATTAAAAAAAAGTACTAGTAAATCTAATATTTTGATCCTACCCCAAATTTACAAAGGTTTTACACAAAACGTTGTTACTAAAAGTCAGAAACCACATTAAAAACTATAGAAGAATGGAGCAAATTTTCTGTTAGTGAGAAGTTATGATCGATGAAAAAAAAAATGTATGAGATTAGAGTATTATAGACGTGCGTGACGTTGTCGTCTAAATTATATAATATAATTATCGTACAAAATTAACGAACCCCGTGGTATCGAAAAATATCTATTATAGTACCCACATATATATTATTATTTATCAACAAAAAAACATGAAACGCGTTCAATGAGAAGTATAGACAACACGAATATAAAATAATATAAAGCAATAGACATGTAATATTATACAAAATCTACGACAAACTACTGTCGTAAGGTCGAGGAAAAAAACGCCACGCCATAGTTATGTATATTGTTTATACATAATAATAATACAATTCTTTTCCTATTTTTTCGAGTGACATTGTCTTTGTAATAAATTATATAGTTTTAAAAGCGTTTAAATATTTGTTTTTATTGAACCGTGACACGTCTGTGAACAGCATCACTTAAAAATCTGGTCTAAACACAAATCGGAGTTGAAGGCGTGTGTTAGACGACATACACTCGAACCGATTGTTAGACGGAATAATAATAGGTATATACTTATTATACAGACGTTATATACTCATTTATAAGAGCTTCGAACACACCTGCAGTTCCATGTTTATCTACATCGTACACATAAATAAATATCAGTTTGCGAGTTCCTAACGGGACGTAATAATATTGTAAGTATAACTACCGCGATATATTATATGGCAGTAATCACAAACGTCGACGATGACGACGGAGTCCGTTACCGTGATAACGATCAACTTTGATATAGCTCGCGTAAGTACCTATATTATTATAATAGCGTTTTCGTTATCCGACAATAACCCGAGAGCACGAAAGCGCATTCCAAGTGGCGTATCGTATTTGTATTTTATGGAAGTATTATATAAACGTCACTGCGGAAATAAATATAGGTACCTAGGTGTATTATACATAATATATTATAGGTACTTGACGATTCACCAATTCGTCCAGTTTTTCATTGATTATCATTCATATGTAATGTTATTCTAACTTGATTTTGGAATTTTTAACCATACTTTAAATACATCATATTATAGTACTCTCTTAGGTTTTCCTCGCCATTTCTAAAAAGCACCGTCCAAAGAGATATTCTCTTGAAATCAAACAATAAAACGCGCGATGAGCAAACGCTCTACCAAATGTTTACCTGTGGATTTAACGAGAAGCGAACTTAAAAACGAGCGAGCGTGTAATTGCACATGATAATGGTAAACCGTGAGCACATTATTATGCTGTTGTTTTAACAACAACATCAAGAACAATATTAGGTATAGTGCCGCGCAATTACGGCGGTGGCGCGGAAACTTAAACACGCGTGTACACGATGAAACGGGGACGGCGTTTTCAATAGACGCCGCGCGTGGCACTGGCGAGGTCACGGCGTGCACCCGCGCCGGTCGGGAGGACGAATGGATCGCTGGCCGACATCGAAAAGCACCGAGTTGCACATTACACAAGAGTACAATTTATAACTGGGACAAGTGCAGCATCAGTAATTACACCGTAAATATTACAGTAAACGCACACTCATACCAAAAGTCTGCCGTTTATCCGAATAATACGTATTATATATATATATTATTATTGCGCTGCAATTTTGCACATTACGTTGTACATAATATATCGTGTGCAGTACACGATGACGCACGTGACAATGGTAACAAACTGATAATAATAATAATGTCACCCACCGCACTCGTCCCACTTGCACGTAGTATACAATATTATTATAATGCAATATCGCGAGCCAACTGCAAATAATGAGACAAAATCTGACGGAAACGATGTAGTCCACGTGCACTGCAGCGCTCGAATTTAGGTCAGGCACGCGATCCCTAAGCGCGGTTTCGACGGGTCCGCTAATGAGTTTGACACAGTTTTCCGAACAGCCAACAAACAACAACTGCGATGTATTATTATTATCATTATTAGTATTATGCACTCTACATAGCTGCGTGAATCGCTCGCACAAGTTAATATCGATTATTATATTATTATTATCTCGTATCGTTGTAATATAGTGTAGGTATACCTATATAATGTATATATCATACATTTCACATAGATACCGGAGCGTCGGTAGTATTCAACGGTCGTGAAAATGAGGTTATTGGATTGATGGAGAAGGAGTGACCGAAATCATATTTTTGAAATTATTAATCTCACATCAGTGCATTACATTATATTATCTACAATTGACAGTGTGCACTGAAGGATTTTGACTGTTTGCGAATAACGCATTGAATAAAAATTCAATAGGTAAGATTATTTATGTTATAGCACATAATCATAAAAAAGTACTATTAGCCAAATATTTTGTAGGAATTTATTCAAAACTTAAATAATTTGTATGTTTGCCATTACTCCTTAGATTACCAATTAACTGTATAAAAATAAATGGTTAAAAAAAATGTTTAGCTTCGTAAGTTAATTTTATTCCAATTATTTCGATTAAAACTATTAATTAATTTACTAAACATTAAACCACTATAAATACAAATGATGCATAATTTATAATATAAGTATTTTTATATTAACATTTAAAAAAAATTAAGTTAATTTTGCTGTACTAACAGTAGTAATTCGTAGAATTTTGCGTTTAAAAATTTTGAAGCTACAATGAAAACATTGTCAAGAAACACATATTTTTTTGTTTTGTTTTGTTTTTTTTTTTTTTTATTGAAATTTCATATTACCCATAATGTTTATAACAACCTTACGTAGAGTGACATATAAGCTGCACTATGATTAATAATAAACGCCACTATATTATTATTAAGATATTACACAAATTAAAAGAACATTTTTGAACTGTTTTTTTGATTCGTTTAACTTTCATCGTTAAAATTTACGAGTTAAGAAAATCCAAAATAGTCGTGAACACGATTGCCATCATTTCATAACTTCTTCCCAAATAAGGTTTTAAGTGAGTATAGATTTCTGCGAACCGATAATTACGCCCCCGATAGTTATACTTGATGACCAAAACTGGCCGCCGGTATAATATTATAGAACGTCATTATCATCATTGTTTATACCTACGTACAGTAATGTTTGTGTGTAATAATAATATTTGCGAAAAGGGTACATTGAAATTGTGTTTAATAATAGAAGGCGTTCATTCACAGTTAGGTTATAGGCGTGTTAAAGTTATACAGGAATAACAATTTTTTTCATAAGCACATATTGAAAAAAATGTACACAGCCAATTCATACAATTTTGGATTTATACTGGGTGGGGTGGATTACCTTGGTTCTTTTATTTTTTGTTAAGTGTTAAGTTTGTGATAAAACTAGAAAACTTGGTGACTCAACTTGAAATGGCGCATTAAAATAATTCAGCGATATTTATCATTATTCGTTAAGTACGCTGACATTGGTGGTGTTTTTTTTTTCAAGTAGTGATAGTATAGTTATATAGCTGTAAAGTACCCGAGTACAATATTATAAATTGATGATCGCATCACGAACTTTCCAATGATATAGATTAATAACGTTGAAAAATCAGTAGTTTCACTGGTTTCAGAGGAATTACATTTCGACAGAGATTAATACTTAAAGCACGCGTAATGTGATAACGCAAAAATATAAGTAGGTAATGTTTTTATTACACGTCATAAACATAACGCACAAACGTAAAATATGATATTCCGTCTAATTCGTGCTAAATTTAAATCATACTATCTTTGTTTATACTGCTTATAATAGTTTATTTATAATAATTGCGAAAATTGTGTACAAAACGTTGTATTGAAACTGATACGTTTAATCTTGTGTATCATGCTCATTGGTCACATACGCGCAATGTATAAACAGAGCTTTGAGAGATTATAGAAAGAGTTGTGCAGAGTGTATTTATTTGTGTCTAAAAACACTTTTTATAATAAGATAGATGCTTTGATTTTAAATTTCAATATATTTTTTTGATATGAGATTGAATCTAGTTGGTAGTTTGAGGAAGGGAATGAGAGTCAAAAGTAAATAATTTGCAGTATTTTTTTTTTTATATAATTGAGAACAACAAAAAGTTTCTCAAATCATATAAGGTCATTTAGTTATATTTTAAGTTAAAATAACAAATTGATTTACTTATTATATTGTAATTAAAAAAAGAATAACCGTAGATACTTGAAATGTTCACAAATACGTGTTATATAATATATATTAATATAATATTCGATTATAATAATTAAATATTAATAATAAAATAAACATAACGTTTTCAGAAAAATTAATTCAACTAACTGTATTAATAATTTTAAAATAAATTATATACCATTATAAAGTATAAACTTAGTAATTTTAGGTTGATAAATCATTATCGTGATTAAATTCGGTTTTAATAAGTAATGATTTATTATTGAATTCAAATTGAACACATAAATAATTATATCGACTTACTCAATGACGAGAATCACTTGAAATCTACTGTACAGCAATTTAATTATCTATTTCCCTCTTTTTTTTTCATTTTTTTCAGGTCTCCGGAAAATTAAGATAGACTGATCATTTTATGAAGTATATTTAAAAAATATAAAAAATGAAATTTTTAACTGTGCTATTATTTTCTTTCTTTCATGAACGTCGTACTGTGACATTTAAGACTTTTTTTGGTAAACGTGACTAATGGTTTTCGGTCGATTTAAGTAGATTTATTATTTATTTTTTATGGTTTGAATATTCACATGTATCTTCGTTGGAAAATCCACCATTTCATTTTATGAAAATCATCACCTTGTACATAATATTATAAAGCGATGTATATTATATTATGTTTTACTAGCTGACCAGCTGCACCACAACCACCACCGCCAGTCATTTTATCTGAGCTATTAATCTCGGACCGGACCTGAACACTACGACAGTCACACGGTAAATCATAGGAGACGGATAATGAGAAAAAATAAAATAAAAACGTAATAAAATTTTTTCACCGCACACATTTAACGAAAGACTAAACTGACGTCCGTGTTTGTGGAAAACGAGAATAAAAAACACGACTGTACACATTGTACCTACTAAGAGTCTCATTAATATGATGGCAACACATATTATATCCATGTTGTGCTTAAGTGACATTAGGTAGTGTTGTAGACGGTGGTGGAGGTGGTGGTGGTCTGACTGTTTGAGAGCCATGGGTTATCAGTTTATCACATCAATTATTCCATAATAGTATAATACTATATACATTTTACAGTTAGTGAAAGTTTACAGTCCCGTATCTACGAGTATAATTACATACATATTTATAAAAAAGTTGGAGTTTAAATTTGTTAAGAATTTAGAGTTTAAATAGAAATCATCTGAAATAAGAATACTAAAATATATGCGCTATATATATCAATGCATTTGATTTGAAAAAAAAAAAGGTAAATTAGTGGAAAAATAATATAATTTAATACATATTCTCTTCGTTTGAAGAGAAACATACATATAATTGTAAATTGTAGCAATAAGGTACTCGTATTAAATATACCTACAATAGGCTTTAGACATGTTGTGGAAATTATAGAAAATATTATTAATTATTATCAAGTTATATGCTTTTTAAATAGTTTGATTATTACCAAAACAAATACATTGTAAGTTATTTTTTTTGTAAAATTACTTTCCCAAATCTTTTTTTAATAATTAATACTATTTTAGTATACTGAACATTGTTATATAATATATAGTTATTTGTTTTCAACCTTAGCTAAATTATGGTGAACCTCATTTATAGTTAAATTTACTTAATGATTTATTCAATTTATACTTATACAAAGTACAAACCACTAGGTATATAATATTGAGTACTAACGTAGCTATATCATTTAGAAAACCATCTTCTCAGACATTTACATTTATTTATCAATGCAGACATGTTATCATTATTAAATGGTTTTACTCATTGAATATCATTAAAAAAAAAAAAATAACAATTAAAAATGTTTTTATTTCTATACTCAAAATGAAATTGTATGTTTAGCAACGCTACAAATAGCTTAACACTGAACACTGAACACGCATACACACAACGACTTTAACGCGTTTATTAAACTCTGTGATTTTACTCTTCTTACAATCCGTTAAAATGCAACAGTGATTTTAGTAGGTAATGGAAAAAAATGAGAAAATTACAGTAGTTGAAGTAATATAGTATTAAGCATAAATAATAACTAACAACCAATAATGCGGCCATGAGACGTATACAAGTTTTTTGTTCAAATAAAAAATAAATGTAACAGAAATCATATTATTTATTATAATTATCCACAAAACAAAAATAAGTGCCACAACTCAAACTAAACCACTTAGATTACGAGTTATTATTATCTAAAGTATTTTTAAATGCTTGTAATTTAAAATGGACTTAGACAGTATGAAGTAAATCAATGTAATATAACAGGACAAATTATAACCATTATACATATTTAATATTTATGCGTAAATGTTTTGTGTTCATTCACTGAATAGTTGAGTGCTCTGTACTTAAACAAACATATTTTATAATTGTATATTTCTGGTTATTTGTAATTTATTGAGGGTATATTTCAAAATATTTGGTTTTTGAATACAAAATAATAATTATTACTCTAATACTCAATAAATTGAAAAATGCACAATAAAATTACCATTATAGGTATTACAATGTGTCGTATACGCCGATTGCTCGAACGTATATCAAAATAAAGTAAAACCAAAATTACGTAAAAGCACTTTATTCTTTATTCACCTACGACGTCTAGTGGTCATCGAGTCACACGATCACCACCACTGATCTTTTTTCTGTCTTTACCATCTCCATTATATATTAATCTTACAATCGAGTTATTATTGAATAATATCGATTGTCCTAGTTTCTACATATTAATATTTCTTATTATTACATTTTTTGCTTACGATACTAAATTAAATATTAGAATACATTGACGCTAACTTATCATAATTACACAATTGTTATTTTAACCTACTTGTATGTGTTTTTTATATTGTTTAATTTACTTATTATAGTTTTGCAATTTTACTTATTATCTATGGTTATTTTCTTAACTTAATTCTTACACCTAATACAATAAATTATATCAAGTTAACATTTGATAAGCCTGAGCTACCTCGATAATATCATATATATATATAAAATACCTGACGATTATAATTAAATCATTATTTAATAACTGCATTTTGTATTTTATATACACAAACCTCTATGTAATCCCATAGGCAGAAAAGTAAATTATGAAGTATATAAACGTATTAAATACCTACACAAAAGAACTGTCTATTTTTATTATAAATTATTGTTTAATTTATTTAATTATATATTTATATTTAGCTAATTAATTTATAAAATATATTTTATTTTAAGTGTTTTACTCACTATAAATAAAAATTACAAGATACACGATTAAATAAATTAAAAAATATTTGACATAAAACAACAATTCAACTTTGAAGTTTGTTTTTTTACTTATTTCAACCCCAGGTGAAAAAAATTATTTTATAAAAATAAACTAAGGTTCATTTAAATTCTACAATTCTACTCATTATTTAGGGTAGGCATTTAAGTACGATATTCAGAAATCAATAACAAACAAGCGATTTAACTTAAGAAAATATTATTTTTCTAAAAGGAAAAAATAGTCTTGCATAATATT
>VUJU01001045.1:0-47680 GCA_009835225.1 Aphis craccivora | reverse complement strand
AATATTTAATAAAATATTGCCAATAATAATTATTCACGTTAAAAACAAAAATATTCAAATATAGTTTAAGTATTAATTAACTACTAATAGTGTTGTGCATTTACTGAGAACAACTATAATATACCAATATTGACATCAAGAATTAATGAAAATTATACGTTTTCTGTAGTACCTAATAATATAAATATATTCAGTGTTATATTAAAAAATACTTTACATATTAAGAAAGCTTGAACGTATAGAACCATTGGACAATGATTTATCGATAAAATACAAAAACCGAAAAAGAGAGACATTGTTGTTTGGGGGCAGTACACACGTTTTAATTAGATGTAATCTTTTTGAGACATAAAATATATTATAATGTGGAATATTTGGCATCCATGCGTATGAACGTGCGATGACAGGAATTGGTAAGTATTCATAAATTATAAATCATGAATGATATTTAATCAAACCACACCTGAGGGATGACCGTTTAAATGGATAAAATGTATATATAAAATAATATATGTTTACAGTTATTATACTTTGAGCGACTATTACTCGAATCAGGTTTGATAAATTATGACCGTCTACTTGTATTCGACTATAATACGAAATCAAAAAACGTTACAATTTACAAGGTGAAAGTTTGGTATGAATTAAGTTCTCGCATTAAACATTTTAACTGCAGAGACCTACCTGCACTTATTAGAGCGCGCTAACATTCACACTTAAATTCTCCAACCGTCTGGGAAATGAAGCGAAATGCCAAAATACAAAATTTATTTTTACTAATATGTAATTTATTTTTCATATTTCTTTAAAAAATATTTAATTTTGATACCTATGCGGTTTACTCAACGTCACTGGAAAATAAAAATATATAAGTCTTTACTCTTGCATATCTTTTTTTCTCCAGAGGTCTTAAACGTTAATCTTGCATGAATATTATTAGACTGACTGGAATTAATATTTACTAGTATATATTTCAAGAAATCTGTATTTCGGAGAAAAACAATTTTAACTTCACAAATTTTACTTAATATTTATAGGTGCAGGTACATGTGTAAACGATATTAATGATAAATTTATGCGAATAATAATGAAAACTAAAATTACTAGGTACTATAAATTTGTAAGTATACCTAAGCAAACATTTATGTATATTATAGTAAGTGTTATGTTTATCGTAAAAATGTTCATTTAAAAATTTGTTTTTCAAACGATAATGTTAATACATGAAATATTTACACAACCATACCATTTTGGCGATGTGAATACCATCACGTAATTACGTATTATTATAACAAACGAATATATTTGTGATGAAAAGTCGAAAATTTGCAGTATTTATCTGCGAAATTGTCACAAGTAGTGTGAAATGTTACAGGTAATTGAACCTGTCTAATAAAAACGCAGAACACACGTATTTTATTTGCAGAAGAGTGAGTTGGTGCATATTGTAAAATAAAAATGTTAAACCCGCGGAATCGATAGTATAATATTATAATGTACACTATAATGACGAATCTAAATTTCCCACCTACACGTCATAACGTATATTCCCTTTATATCACGTGATAAGAATGCTCAAATAACACATTTTCTTTTATCAAATCTTATGCATTATGAGTAATATCATCTGTGTTTCGCACTATTACAGCGTTAGGTATTTTTTGCTGAAACCGCTTTTTATAATAATGTCTATTTCCTATCTCTTTTGAGGGCGTACGTTAGCGTGGTCGGGTATGGAAAAATGAACAAATTCTTTATATATTTATAGCCGCTGCGTAGGTAACAATCCTCTATAACATAACTACCGCGTAATTATTTTAATATATTTGCAGTACTTTTTTTTTCCAACTTATGTAATAATAATGATACTATTTATTATCATTTCGAGTTTTTAAATGATATTTATAACGTGTATAATATAATAATGCTATTTTGAATATTATAGTCTTCGTAGGTGGACGACTGCGAACGCGTACCTACACGCATGAACACCGTCGAATCACGAATGACGTATATGCATCATATTATTATGCCAACATTCTTCAGTCTTCCTCCACGCTCTTATAACACTTACTAGATATGGCCAAATCTCTTCCCAGACGTGTACCCCTAATAGCCCAAACTAATTTTTCTCTAAAATAGTAAAATGTAGGTATACAAAAACACATGTAAAGATTAATGCAAATACGTATGCATTTAATATTATATCTTATTTTTTATTGTAGTATAAAATCCAATTGAAGATCGTTAATCACGGACACGAATTTTTTTAATCCAGATTAATAGAAAATATTATCGATATACTTATAACTGTTTAAGTACCTATAACGATATTTAGATCCGTCGTCATCGCCGGCGCGACGCTATGTCAGAAAATGTGCAGCTTGTTTGTCTTGTTCAATAATAGTATAATATGATTCAACATACATAGTGTGTATATGGATAGTTTGTGATGATTCGCATGCGGTTTTCCCAAAAAGAAAAAAAAATGTTAGTACTATTGTATACAATTTAAGATGTAATATGCCCTCCGTCATTTAGAAAATAAAAATTATTAATTATATTTTTATATTATTTAATAATTTAGTTTAGTGGTTTAGTCTGCAAAATACGTTATACACAAAATACAAGTATATATATATATGTCTAGACTGCCCATGGCTGTGATTTTGTGGTGAATGTTTCCCGTCGAAGAAATGTAAAATCACATAAATATATCAAAACGTACGCGAAATTATGCATTGCCACCGGGTGCAACCGATGCAATTTTCGTCGTCGGTATAACAGTGTATATAATACATGATTTATAAATTAAGACGAAGATTGCAGTGTGCTAGTGTATAGTGCTGTTGTAGTATACAATGTATAATATTATATACACGTGTATTGAAAAGCAATAATTTTTAACTCGTATAAATAATATAAATCGATCATAAAAAAAAATAACTACAGGTCTGTGTAAGTATATATACGTAGTTATTATCTTACACAGGTATAGACTTGCGAAACCGACGATTTCATATAACTATTTAATAACGATACAACGGATAACGACAGCAGTGGTTTGTGACTTTGTGAGAAATTCGGTGGAACATTTTTTTTTTTTATAGTTTTGATTTTTTCTACGATTTGATACGAAAACATTATAATATACAGATAGAGATACGACCTATAGAAAAAATGTATAAAAACATTAAAAACATAATTATATGAGAACACTCACTTATGTGAGGTATGTGAATCAAAATTTATTACTTGCATGTAACACGTTAATGAATACTATGTATGATGTGGTTACAGATCGAAAATTATGACGTGCTAACTAGACGAATTGTATTTCTTACATTAATAGTCTGGTTAATCTAATAACAGTAATAACAATAATTACATATAGGTACCTATCATATTATTCACCGTCCCAACGATGACCACCGAAAACCACGACGGAGTGACCAATATAAATAATTATATACCCCTTATATCAGCCTATATGTAATATGTATAGTGTATTATATGAATACTTAACGAATTTATGCGCCGATCAGTGTGATAATAATAATGATAAAATCGCCGACTACGCAATTTATTATAACTGACATCTACCCATTCGAATCATAAGTACGTGCCTACTCCTGTTTATCGAAGAAATAATTTCCATACCGATTAACCTACCCAATACCTACCTAGCTGAATTCATAGCTCTCTCGTCAATACTAAAACAATCAATTTTATTCGGATTATAATAAAGTATAATTGCAGTATACCGGCCTTTAAAAAAAATTATTTGAAGTCGAAGTAAATTATAATAATACATTTATCACTCAAGATCTGATTATTTTTTTCTTTACCTGCATATTGCAGCTATAAGTGCTTGCATACATTAAACAAATTCAATAATAAAATATTATGAAATACGTATCTATCGAGTGTATAACTGTAAGCTATAATTATATATTATTATATATGTACATTGTATATATGATATATTATAGTGCATTCATTTATAAAACCGAATGTATACTTCTTATAAATTGATATACATACATGTATATTTATATATGTTAATTTAGGTTGTTTTTAAATTGTTAAATTAAATTGCATATCTTTAAATTAACTGTTGTGATTTATCTTTTATGTCAAAGCTCCTCCAGTGGGAGGATTTTTCATTTTGGAAAACATATCTTTATTTCTACATTATAGGTATCACACTCACTTATTGTTCTGAAATATTATATAAATATATAACGGAGCGTGTGAGTAATAAAACAATTTAAATGAGAAAGTAAGCTACATTCTGCGTATAGTTATTGGCCCTTAAGAAATGTATTTTAAATGTATTAAATTTGATAAAACATTAGATAATTCAAAGTTAAAAATAATTATTACACATAACTTTATCTTATACGACCTACCTAATATTATAATTTTTGTAAATTTTTTTTATATGATTAAGAATAATGAGCGAGCTAAAAAATGTCAGACGACTATGTTTATTGTTATACGTAAATATTAAATAACACTAATCATCTTTAATATTTATATGGTAGAACTTTATATTAACATGTTTGCTTTTAAAAGTTGTTCTTTATATAATATTTAATTTCCTAGTTTCCGAGTAAAAACAACTTGACCCTATTCACGGAAATATTTTCATAAATAATATTTTATAAAAAAAAAAAACGTTATACAGTTAACAATAGTAGGTAAACAAGTGAAATTAGAATCCACATTTTGGCAAGCTACCATAGTTCACCATACTAAAATATACTGAAGAGGGTTGAATTACCATATATTTATAATATTCCATTTTTAGCAATAAATAATAAAAATATGTATAATAATAAAAGGAATAAGTTCAAAACAGTTAAGTATATTTTTGTAAACGAGTAGTCTTAGAAACACAAACTTTTAAAAAATAAAAATGTGCATTTATCATTTAAAAAAAAAGATGTTTATTTTGAAATTTCGAATATATTTTTCTTATATGGGTTTAAAATATCGATAAGATTTATGTGATAGTAAGGTTTGGTATAACTTAGAATTTAATACAAAATGTTTTATACGAGAAATTATTTATCATCAATTACAATTTTAGTGAACACATTGCCACTATTATACAATTGGATGTAATATTTCGAAATTAAAATTATTATATATTTTTTATTTTCCTTAAAACATATCTTTTCAATGTTAAAAAAATCTTTTTTGCTTAGCGAATACGTATTTCGACTACAAAGTTGCAATCATCAGCACTTAAAAACCGTAAACTTAACAACGTATTCAATTCTTATCTACAAGTGACCTCCTTTTAATTTTTTCTTTTGAAAAGACTTGCATTTTTTTATTGTTGTTGTTGTTGTTGTTAGGTTACAACTTTAAAAAATAAATTTTTACTAAGAAAAAATGAAATACAATACTCAATAAAATAGGTAACAATATTTTTAATTAATATTAGGTAACAGAACAAAATAATAATATCTTAAATAGTGCTAAGTGTAAAGTAATATTTTAAGGAAAAAAAAGCAAATTATTCAAATAGAGATTAATTCCATTTAAGAACATTACTCAATAAGATGGTTATCATTACTGCAACTATACATTGTATTACAAGGCTAAATATAAGTGATTGTTATAAAGAGATAAAATTTATTTTCATCTTAATACCTACCTGCATCGGTGAATTTTAAATTCAAATTTATAACAAATCAATTATTTTTATAAGTTTAAAAATTATAATTATTTAGAATTAAATTTACATAATAATAATAATATTATGATATTGAATAAACTTTATATGTATCTATTAAATTAAATTAAATATTAATATTAATTATACAATAAGAAAACAATTAGCTACTTACTTTAATTATTTTAAAACAATAATTTAAATAATTTAATAAAAATAATAATAACAAGGGCTCGGATTTTAAAGCATAATAAGCAACTAAAAAAACACACAATTGTCACGGTTATTTTTAAAAAGGTAAAAAAAAAACATGAATAAAAATTAACACGAACTAGTTATAAAAATGATTAAAAATTTTAAAAAGTTAATTTAAATAAAAAAAAAAAAAGAATTAATTACCATGTATTTCTCTAGGTTCGCAGTATTGAAACTGATTATACTTTCCGATGGAATATTTTTATAGATAAAAAACGACTCTCTACATTCACTGGATTGATCGGTATCATATAAGAGGTTTCAAATTACAATATTAAATCTTAAATTTTGAAATGATCGATATCAATGTTATCGGCATACTGACCGTATAGGCGTGCTAAATACGTAAAAATATGTAGATAGATAGTCTATAGGAACGTTTAATATATTTAATAAGCTATATATCCGATAACGAAAACAATAATAATACAATACCTATAAGGCATTCTGGGTTTTTATGTTTTTTATCAATTAATTTTTTTGTTATTACTATAGTAGCATAATAAACATATAAAAATTCTACAGCTGAAACAACTGAAAAAAGCAAAAATAAATTGGTTTATTTGTAATCAGAATGACGTGAAACAAATTTAATAAATAAAAATTAGTTTTTTCTATCTCACATATAAAAAAGAAGCATATGCTTTAAAACCCGAGCCCTAATAAAACTTAAAAATTTTTATTTATTTTCTCGTGTTTAGTATTTATAATTATTTCAGTTATAGAAAAATTAATACAGCAACTATACTGTAATGTAACAATAATTCATGAGTTATTGCAAGACAAGAATTAAAAAAAAGCAATTATTTATACATCGTTACTATTCAACTAATATTCTATAGGAATTAAGTTGGTCAAAAAATGTTAATACTTTCGTCGGTAGGTCATCTAAATAGAATATAAATTATAATATATAGACAGAACCATAAAATTCCTTTAAAATCTTTGTTGTCATATTAATTCTTTACCAGAGTTATGCAACATCTCCATGACACGATTTATTTTCAGTACCTATCACAAATGTGTCTACATACAATAACATATTATACACAGATACATAGGCGCTACTATAGAGTACGTAATCCCGTTATATCTATTGATTTGATAATTACCTTTGTGTTATAGTACAATAACCACCGTCCCTACTCGTTAACGTTTTATATACAACGACAGTGGCTCAAAAAGAAAACCAAACATAATCAATATTTTTAAACAAATCATTCATTACAATGTTCACAATCGATTAACCGTCATTTATATTTTATATTTTAAGACTATAAAAAATGTTACGCTAAGCAAATTTCGAATAAATTAATTCGATTAAATATTTTAAACATTGGTTCACTGACATTTACACGCGGTACACCGCAGTATTTATAGATTTCTTCAGGCCCATAAAGTCAAATAATTTAAATTTAAAAACGAAACAAAAAATGGTATTAATAATAATTATTAGACAATTTATTGTCAGATGCACTTAATGCTGCAGTCGACTTCATTGCCATCCACAGACGACGGCGGCAAAACGCATTCAATAACATTATACGTATAATAAATAATAATATTTGTATAGTATACCAGACAAAACTTTTACAACTATCTTTCATAATATCTGTACTATATTATATTGCCTAGACAATCTGTAAATTCTAGTGAGAGGTCCAACTACGAATATATTTTAACAACGACAATGTATATTCTTCTTAGACCTTAGTTATATTTATTACATTTTTTTTCTTTTTAATAATATGATGACATACGTAAGGTAGTTGTATTTTTTTGCAAGACGTAATTCGTATCAAAATTATATCCAAAAAAAAAAAAATTACTTGAAATTGAGTATTTTATTAATTACTTTTAAAACTCACTAATTTATTTTTAAAATTATTGATTTTAACTCTAAATGATGTATTGTATGATACTTCTTTAATTATCTACTTATTTAACATTGTTAATTAAAATTTAACGTCAATAGATTATTATGATTTATTAACTACAATATAGTGAAGTTTAATACACGATAACGATTAAAATAATTTATCTTATGATTTATCGTTAAAATGTTTTGGAGGTCGTAAACAAACATGGTTAAAGAATTCATGAACGAAATACGAATACATAATAATATTATATTCAAAATAAAAATCAAATTATATAACAATATATTAAGAATATTAATGTAGATGATAATAATAATAATAAGCAATAATAATTATTGTTTCTTAACGTAAGAAATGTATTGTTCTTGTATTATAATATTACAATGCCATGTATTTTAATATGATATAATATTGAACATTACATTTTGAGTGCTATCTATATGTAAAAAAAGATAATAATAATAATTCTAAAGGATAAAATATTAATTATCTTTATAGAATAATTTATTTACGTACTCAATAGATAAAATGTTTTTTTGTTTGAATGCGCAGACGCTTACTTAAAAATAATTCTCATAAATTATAACTCACCTGAAAACATAGGTTTTACTTTTAATGGTTATAGGTATAGTGTTATATTTATAAAATTATTGAATTTTAAAATGACATTAAATAGTACAGTCGTTACATCAAGGTCTAAACAATTAGTCTACACCATTAATTATTTTAAATGTTAATATACGTGAAAAACATATAGCATAGGTATACTTTAATATATGACTAAGTTTTACATAAAGATGTTCCATACCACGAAAGGTAGTTATATATGTAAAACGTTAAAATAAATTAACCGAGGCATATAATTTGTTTAACAGTGACATTTATTTTCCACGTGTTTAGTTCGATTATATACCTATTATTATACAGTGCCATATTTCTTATATAATAAATCGTTCATATTAGAAGGATACGAAATACACAAACTTAAATTTTTTTAGAATAAAAAACACGTTTTTTCATTCAATTAGGTATGTTTGGAAATAATAGGAATTATATTTTTTAATGGATGTATAATTTATAATGATAATATACTCACTTGATTTTACAAATTATTAATAGAAAATAAAATATTATAGGTACTGTGTGACAATTAATGTCAACAAACAATTTTAATACAAAATTAACAAAAATAATAAACTGCTTGTTTTTATTATTAATGATTTAAGAAAAATAACCATTTTTGGAAAGTTAAATGTATTGACTTAATTTATTTCATAATAATAATCTCAACTATACATATGATACATATATATTTTTTTAGATGAAATTAATAAATAAAAATTCGATTTCTTGTAAGTATGAACAATTCATTTAGATAATTGGATATTTTGTTTGAAAATAAGACTTTTTCTCTCAAACTAATTTTTAAAAATACTCTACACAAATCAATAGTAATGAGTAGATTACATTATATAGCTGTTATTTAAAATAGGGTGATTTTTATGAACCGTTATGAACTTTTTTGGTTTTATGTAATTAATTTATATCCAATTTATGAAAATATTGTATAATAGAATTAGCCAGGATTTGTGTACAAAATACAAATGTAAAATAAATACCTGCACACACATACACTTTACTAGTGACTATAAAATCCCAGTATAAATGAATAATACAAAATTTTTTTTATGTACAATATAATTACTGGAAAAACGATTGCTTCGTACCACATTGTATAGCTTGATATAAAACATATAACACATAATATTTTCAGCTAGTTTTAAAGTTTGGGCAAGTCAAATGTGTGTAATCGTCGTAAACAAGAGATGAATCGTTTCCGGTAAAATGTTGGTCGCATGATGTTTTACAATGATAACATGGTTTTTTTGTTGGGCGCGTCTCCCCGCTGCGAAGTCAACATACCGCAGTTGACTTTGGCTAGACGGATCCTGTAGGTACGTCTGATACACCTCTCTTCATTGATGTCTTGAAGCGTCTCCGTCGAATCTATTGTTGTCGGCACCATTCAGCTTCAATATAATGTATCCACGACCTTGATGCAAATAAACCTTCGTTCAAAGATATTTTCCCATATAATATCTACTCACCATTGGATGGTTGTTTTTATCGTAACGACGTAGATCCACGTATTGTAACACATCATAACTTGGAAATAACCGATAGAGGCATCTCTATTCAATGTTCTGTACATTTTATGTATGTAATGTATTGGATGTAAACGTTCAAACAAAAATTATAATTGATCAAAATAAGTAATAACGATAAAACGAACATAATAACCGCATAGATCTCTAAATTATTTTCTGAAAAACTTAGCAACATACCAATAGTATTATATGTAGTACATAACTTATTATGTAATTTTTTATTGTGCCAACGTCCTCTTTCATCCTATGTCAACTAAACTATTGAAATTATTTAAAATGTTTCAGATCGTGTTTTTTTTATAATAATTTCTAAGTACATTTCTATCTATATTTTATCAAAGTTATAACATAAAGAATAGTAGGTAATAAATTTTTATTTGATTTTTCTAATGATAAATAATACCTAAACTATTACTTTAAATATTATTTATACAAATTGATTCTTTAACAGAAAACAGGGATTATCACAAAAGTATTAACGTTTTTGAAAATATTTCTTTTGTATAATTTGAGTCCACTACAAACTATATATTCATCGTTATTAATTTTTATGATTTCGAATTTTTTGAATAAACTTATATATATTTTATTTTACATTCCGAAGCAGCATATTTTCAGAGAATTTCATTCATACAAATCATCATTTGACGTTTATTAATTATAAGTATTTTATGATACGTTTATGTTAAATTTTGAGTATTTTAAGTCGTGGTAAGTGGTGAATAAAATAGAATACTCAAGGGTCCCCGAAATATGTTGGACCACTTATATTTAAACTCTAAATACTTAAAATAAATTATAAATAATTAACTACTCAACTACTCATTCAAAATTCCATTTTCATACAAATAAGTATAGAAAAATATTATTCTGCTTAATAATATAAAATTCAAAATGTATATTATTTTTTAAAATAGTAAATACTATAGAATAATAACAATAATAACAGTATAAATAGAATTTTTAATGTATTTAAATAAAATATTTTCAAAAACATTAATGTTTTTGAAAATATTCAAATAATTACTAAGTTTAATTATATTGTATTATCTTAAAATAGTATTATTGTATAGTATTATTATATTCATACTCAGTCAAACATACTTCAATTAAATAACTAAAATAACGTAATTATGAATTTAAAAACATATATAAATTTGTAAATTTTCATTTATTTATAAAATGTATATTATTGTAAGTTGTAAAATTAAAGATCAACATTTATATACGTTTAAATACCGACCTTTATTATGTATTAATGTATAAATTATAGTCTAGGGGTGGCCAAACTTTTTTTAGTTCCGATCTACTAAAAATATGTTTCACCTTTGAGAATCGACATCATATTTTTTATTTTTTTTTATTATTATTGGCACGTGGCAATAAAAATAAATTCTAATGTGATTGACTTTGAAATTGTGCGAGATCGGCCGGTCGATCGACTGTTTGGCCGCCCCTGAATTATACAATATCATTTAAAATTATATGAATACCTATTGAATATTCAAAGTTAAATGATAAACGATTATTAAATACACTGATATTAACTTAATAACTAAATAATTAATATAATTAATAAGTTACAATTATGTTAGACAGTTTGGTTCAACACTAGAATTAGATGATAATTTTCTTGAATAGAATTTGGTAGATTTTATTGGCAAATAATTCCTTTATAATCAAAAAAAAAAAAAAAAAAATTAGACTCCTTTAAAATCATAAAAAACAATACGTTTATGTTTAAATAATTCTTTTTATTTAATATTATTAAAATAAGTTATTTAATTTGGAGATATTCCACAGGTTAATTAAAAAAAAAAAAAAAACTAACATCAAGAATACGAAATAAAATAATTTAAATTTAAATGTTTTAGAATGAAAAATAATCGACTGTGGGACGTGTACAAATAAACATATAAAAGCAACATTCTGGAAAAGATAATCATTTTATGAACTTTTAAAATTAATTGCGGTTTCGTTTTTAAAGAGATGCATAAAAAAATAAATCTTATCTAATAAAAAAATCATGTTTACACTCTTAAAGGTAGGTAGTTACATAGTTATACTCGAATCGTCCGTCAAAACAGCAAATGGGATTAAATATGAAAAATTAATGTGTCTGGCAAGCCAGACGGTGTTGACACTATATTCGTCATATATCTATTGTTCGATAAGACATCATGTGAATGGCAAAAAAAAGAACTATTAATAATAAAAACCTTTTGAATATGCGAATCGTTGTTAACAAAATATACGAAACACTAAACGCGTATTGTGGTTACCACAAAAAGCGTCAGTGAGTGTTAGGTGCTTTATTGCGCGCACAGACGTGTTTTCCTTACAGAGACATTAATGATTTATATACGCAATAAATAAGCTTCTATTAAAGTGAACGCTAAAAAAACAAGAATGTTGCTCAGAGTAACAAATTATTCGTTTATAATTTTAAAATTCATTATAAACACCTGGAAAACACACCTAATGAAAAAATAATAATAATTCTCTAAGTATTATCTTTTTTTATTTCAAGATCTATATAATTCTACTAAACTGTTTATCATAATTTATTTTTTCCATTTACAAAATAAATAGTCAATGCAATAAATACATAATTACATGAATTTTATAATAATAATGAATATTATATTAAATATTAGGTACGTATACAATTTTTTAAACTTAATACGAAATAATAATTATATATGTAATATGTATACTAACATAATATTGTAATAATAACGATATTAAGAATATAAAATATTTATACTATTATTTCATTATTATTTTTATAGTTTTAAATGATCTAAGAAATGTCATAATAAGAACCATTTTATATATATAAAAATATTATATCATAAAAACAGTCACTTCATAAAAATTTAATAGTTTTCAATAAGTTAGATATTTTAAAAATACGAGTATATTCATCACTGCCAAACAAATGAAAGTGTCAACTCACATTGTTTATTTTTGTTCGTACCTCGATTCACAAGTTTCCTCAAATGACCCAAAAAAACTGGAAACTAAAAACTAAAAACTTAAAATATTATTTAAGATTTATTAGTTTTGTTTTATACTAGAATAATATAAAAGAATATTATTTACTATACATTTTTATTATTATGACCACAATCGAACAGATAGATTAATTATTCGTAAATTCTTTTCACAATTAAGTAACATGTTAACTATTCTTATTTTATTTTGTTTAGCCTATGTTAAACATTAATAACAAATTTTTTCTGTGACCAATGTTTTTTGATTCACTCATCTAACTTTTTATGGCAGATCGCCGATTCCATAATAATATTTTATAACAATAACATAATATACATTAATAATCACAACTGCATACGACGAAATAACTGAAAATAGAAGAGAACATAACAATTATATTGCATTGACTTAATGGAATACGTTTTAGGAAAAACTATAAATTTTTAATGCATATAATTCATAATGCGATCATTATAATACATGGCAGGTTTAAACTTCTGTGGCAGATAACTTTTAGTATTAGTCGTAAGGGCTGGGAAAATAACAGACCTGAATAATATAATTAAGTATAATAATTTTCAAAGTGTATTTGATCAATTAAATTACTATTTAAGATAAAATGTGTAATACCATAGTGTAAGGTAGGTACATATTTTCTAGTCTCATCATATAAATGACTGTAGAATCATTATTTGGGGTTAACAATAATTAGTTTTAAAATATTTGAAATATCAATTATATATTGAGTCCAAACGCTCAGAATTGTTTGCTCTAAATCTGATTTAATGATTGTGACAAGCAGAAATTAAAGTACCTACAGACATTACACATTACCCCTCAAGGTTGTATATATTTTAACACAATCACATGTAGAAAAAATTGAAATTAATGTATAGAAAATAACTAATCACCACATGTTAGAAATTAACAAAGAAAAATAAGTTTTCAACCGATAAGGTGTATTGAGAACAAATAAAATAACAGCAAAAGTTTTTTTAGGTATAGGTACAACATTTGAACTTGTATTTCGATCAAAAGTTATAAATTTTAAATTGGCATAGAATGATTATAAAATAATATTAAATATAGACATGAAAATATTACTAATTTAATTTTGTTTTTATTAATGTAAAACTTACTTAACCTAATCTAGCCTAACCTCGTTTGCTGAATAAAATATAATTTTAATGTATTATTATGTAATAAGTTTGATAATGAAATTGTTCATGTTCTTTATAAAAAAAAACTTTTCTACCTCCTACAGCTAACATTCAGAACTAATGTATAATGCATATAAAAAAAAAGTGTTGAGCGTTTTCAGTGCTATATCAAAGGGGATTCAAATAGGAAGAACTGAAATATTATGGCCAATGTCGTAATAATGATCGATCACACGAGAAATTCGGTTTAATAGCGATTTGATCATTCTTGATAATTCTTTGACGAAGAATAACGTATGGACGGTGATGATCTGCTATAGTAATCAGTCAAAAGGATTTGACTTGTACCGCCACTGCCATGGCGGTCTGAGGAGACGATGCGGAATTGACTAAAAACGTAATAATAATCGCCAACGACTACGGTGGTGCAGGCGGAATACCGTTAATGGCACCGCGCCTGGCAAGGTCATCTGATTTGCGCGCGCGCGCGCGCGCGTGTGTGTAATATTATTATGTCTGGAAGTGTATAAAATAAACAGCGAAAATAAAAATTAGACGAGACACATTTATTTTATTTATTTTTTATTTTTTTAATATTAGTATTTACGCAGATAGCAATAATAAGAAACGTGAAATAAAGAATCACGGACACAAGAACAAACATTTGTAATTGCGTAATGATATGTCTATAGGAGCGTCTGTCTGGAGGAAACGTATATGTAACTTCTAAGAAGTATGACTCGTGGTTACGATTGCTACGTTAAACAACAATTTTACAGTGCCTCATAACAATAATAATTAAATTATCGAAGTCTAGATTCTTAGTTCATGATATGTACAGACGTACAGTAAAAATACAACTGTTTGATTGTAAAAAATGTCAACAATTTCAAACCGTAGTTCCTCGATTCATACATCAATTCTTTTCAATCGACTTTTTATAGGGTTCGTGCTTGTATGTATAATAAAAAAAATACTATCTTATGCATTTATTATAATGCATGCATTATATATGACGTATATTTTGTTAAAATAAATACAACAATTATTGTAAAAAATAATTTGTGCTCTTAATTGTAAAACAATAATTATAAGCATATTATAATGAATTTATTTTTTATTTTTTATGAAATAAAAAAAAAATTTAGTAAATTATCCTTAATCGTTCTTTATCTGCAGCTCTAAACTTAAATCAATTAAAAATGTACTATTAAACAACTATAGTATAACTATATACAATACCTATATATTTATTATTTTATATTTTTAAAATGCTCACGTTAAGTATAGAAATCTTATAAATATTGTTTTAACCGAATCAACCATATGCCTCTATAATGTTTTTATTATAAATATAATACAATAGATATATTTAAACAATTGTGTCTGCATTAACACCTCATGAATTATTGTTAATAAATTAGTTTACTATGAAAGGTGTAAACATTAATAAAATATGTTGTATGATGTAATATTACATTATTTACTATTACTATGTATCAACTATTGTATACAATATACATAATACTATTGTTAAAAATATAATATTATAAATAAATAATAATTTTTACTTAACTCAATATTATAAGCGATTGATTTATTTTGTTAGTTGGTAGATGTTCACAGATTATAGCCATACTTATTTTTTATAACCAGTTTAAACTTCAAATAAAATAATAGGTATAGGTATCTAATATTCATTTTATAGAGTATAATAACTTTTTAAATATTCAATAGCAATCATTTTACTGTCCTCTTTATTTTGTTACATTTAACAACGTAGTTATGTTATATAAAGCTTTATCTAAGATCGTTTGTGTTCTATCGTCAACTGGGGTTAGAAAAAAAATTATAACGTTGGGTCTAGTCGTTTAAATCATTTATGGTCTTCCTGTGTAGAAGGAGAAAATAATGAAAATGGTAGACAACAATTGCTACGTAGTTTTATAGCATTTTTATAGTCAAAAAGTCAACTCAATGACTACTAAGTAGTTGAATGTAATAATAGCATAAATCCATTTAAACGAATTACTCTAAATTTTAAATTTTAATAATATAATAAAAAAAAAAATAATTTTAGATCAAATTCAATTATTTCAGATAATAGATTGACATACTGGTAGTTAAACTAAAAACAACTAAATTAATATAATAATAAATAATATCATAAAACTGAATGATTATAAAGTGGAAAATTATTTATTTCAGTAAGAAAAACTGTACTAAAGTTTTGATTCCGATAATTTTCTGTTAGATTAATATGTGAATTGAAAAAACTAATGTTGATAGTTGTTTTAAGTCCAGCATTCTACACGACTTTAAAATGACTTACATAATATTGTGTAGGTATTAAGTAATAAGTATACCAAGTATTGTATTCTTATTATTATATGCAATTACAATTATATGGGAAATACGTAAAATGGTTAACTGATATCTATTTAAATACAGTATTGTCTTAGAAACTACCTACGATACAATAAAATGTTGTATTATTTAAATTGTTTTAAGTTTTTTTTATATACTGGCTTATACCTTGTAATAATAATTTTATTCAAAATGTGTTCCAAATTTGAGGTTCAAATACAAATATATATGAGCATCTATTATATAATATTATTTTGTATGTGTAATATTATAAAAATTTGATACTATATATTATTTTCATTTCAATAAAAAATATGTGTTTACTTTACAACGAATCTTTATAAAGCTAATCTTTAAAATAATTTTTCTTTTTTACCGTCGATCATAAAACACCGTATATGGTGTGATATATACGAGAGGCCCTCCTAGGTGAATGTGCATTGTATTTACAAATTAGAGATAAATATAAAAACAACCGTAAGAAATATTATAATAGTTTTATGCACTATTATTAGGTACAATTTGCAACGCGTCTACATTACAACCTTCGCAGCTGTCTCTTAGCTTTATTTTCCTTGATTAAAGAAAATTTAAATACTTACTACAAATATTATAACAAACAAGGTTACACTTACCCAACACCAAGTCTAAACTGCACACGTGTAGGATGGCAGAGAACAAAAAGTATTTGGGTTTCCAAGCCACCGGGTACATGCTCTTCATGGAGGCCACACCACAGATCGTCATAGAGTGAACGTGCTCCGTGATAAATTGAGGACACCATTCTGCTGATGTGCATGAATCACCATTTTTGAAACGGTCGTCGCCTACAAAAATAAAACACAAACACATTAAACAAATAACAATCAATGGGCATTCGTCATTATGACAGTTTTATATTGTACATTATACAATTTATTTTTATGGATTTATTAATAAATAATAAAATAAGTACAATATTTTCAGTGAAAACTGCCGTTATGGGGAAACAATCAAAACGTCGGAAGAACTTTTTTTACGATTTTCTGCGTTTCTATTTAATATTCTTATGATGATGTTGTTTTGGACAAGCGCATTCAAAATAAAAATTGTGAATAGAAAATATTCCATAGAAAAAATATACTTCTAACATCGGTTTCATTTATAGGTGTTAACATTTTTTTTTTTTATCGTACATCATTAATCAGTCGCCGTCTTTCATTAAAAAAAATTCTAACTAATTTTTAGTATTGTGTTCGTGCACACACATACACACACATACACACGCTTCCGCGCACACACGGGAAATGCGCTTTTCGGCCTTGAACTGCTATCGACGGCTAGTCAAGTAGGCGGAGGCAACCGTTCCACTTGGAACCGCACCAACCGCTGCGATCCGCCGGGCAGTCGGTTCACGAAAAACGTTGAGTCTACCTTTAGAGCACACATACATGCACCTGTGACTTATGTCTGCACCGTACTGCCTCTGTAATATATGTGTCTCCGTGATAAAAATAACCAGATATCTCGTCAAAAAGTCATTATCACGACTGATAAAAATATTCTTATGGGACTTGGCCCGTGACGTCAGCCCTCCGAAGACGACGTGATTGGTTTAAAGCTGACATACCTAATTATTATTTGGCCACGAATTATTATTTGTATACACTTGCAATAAGAGTTTTGCGGTAACAATATTAGTGTACATAGGTAGGAAAGTTATTTATACATATATATATATATAACATCATAGAAGTGTTAAACATAATAATATACATTTCCATTTTTTGTTTTTTTTTTTTTATTGGAAAAGACTGTCTGGCCGAGTCATCCTATTAACGCCGTTCGAGCCTATTACAACTTCAGTGATATTTACCATATTTTTTAAATATTCTACTACATAGGTATATAAATTATTAGATACTTGAACACATTTTAAAATCACTTCAACGGGTCACTACATATTATACTAACCTATTTCACGGAAATGAATACGAATCGAGATTAATAATTATATTTTGTATAGAGTACAGACCGTTGTTAACATCGACCATAATATGCACTTCAGTTTTTAAATATTATAATATTACTTTCTTATATCTAAGTATGTGATTGTTATTATGTGTACCTTTCTCTGATCAACTCCAATTATAAATATCAATAATGTACTTAAAAAAAATATTACTTCATATAATCTGTTATTGGCTATTTAGGCTATTGCATTAAAATGTTTATTAAATTGAGTGTATTCTGATTTTTTTTATTTTAACAACTATTTAAAAACATTAAAATCTAACTTAATAAAATTCAATATTAAAAATTAATCATAATATCAAATATTACTAAACTAAATTTGAAACACAGTTTAAAATACCGCTATATGTATAAATTTATAAAATACACTAATATGAATGGTGTAAATGAATATCAAATCTCATAATCCATTTGCATATTAAAGTTATTGGAATGAAACTGAACTCAAATATGTTAAATAACTAATAAGCACAGAATATTTATCTTGAATTTTACTTAAATAGATACTGATTTTTTAAAAATAACTAATCTTCATTTATTAATCTTTTAGTTTTAGCTATATCGATTAGTATGCTGCTTAGTATTACTAATTTTGGAAGATATGAAGTTATGTTAAACGATAAATGAGTTCTTTGCTTGCATATTTCATTTATTTTTCTAATCCATAAAAAAAAAAATTAAAATTATTGTCTTTACTATTAAAATTAAATTTAAAAAGAAGAAAAGCATTTCAAATACTTTAACGAGACTTAGGAATATGACTATAAGAATCTGCGTAAAGGTTACAATAATAAATTAATTTAGTGTTAATAAATATAAATAATATTAATAAATAGATAAAAATAAAATGCAAAATAAAGAAATTATTGTAATATAAAATGTAATTTATTATATTCTTGTAAAAAAAAATCGTTCAATGTCATACCTTCCGAAAGTTCAAAGTTTTATATAAAAAAGGACGAAAATATTCTAGTGATTATGAATCCAACGTGTTCAATATAATAATCATTCCCGTTACTAAACGCTTTTTAATAATTAATATTATAATAAAATTTCAAGTTAAAAATTATTCAACCATGGAACACTTAAAATATAAACTACGCGGACTTCCGTGCCATTCGGCACCGTCAATTTCGGACTGTTAACTGTCTCGGCACAAGCAGGTACACAGAATGTGCATGGGACCGTTCCCGCCATGTGAAATGCACTGACACTATCGAACGTAGAAACCATCGATTTACTAACGCTCACCGCTACTACTACTAGTACTTCACGATTGCGGCGATTTGTATCCCATATTATTATAGGTACAAATGAGTCTCAAAACATAATTACAGATAGAACGTTATTATTATACTTATTTAGTAATTCAAAATAATAAATATAACAAAATATTTTGTATTATTATTTTACAAGCCCACACTTTTAAACTATAATTAAATGTCTTATAGTAGTTATATTGTACAATAGTATACTGTACTATGTATTGAATATGATAAATAATTTTCATTTAAAAAACGATTATGGTGTATTGGTGTATATTAAAAGTTTACAATTAACTTCGACGAAATGGTTAGTAATACTTTTACAGTTTAATGCATATTGAGTAAGTCGTTAGTGTTAATTAAAATAATATTTATTTAAATACTTATTTATTCATATTAATAATGATTTTCATAAAAACAAACACTCATAATGCTACGAAAAATGATATAGGTAATTAATAATTATATGATACAAATAAAATGAATGTGTTAATAACAATTATATTGCATAGCCGAAAAATGTTAGCTTGGCGATTAATATTATAGATCTTAAATAATTAAACATGAAAAAAATAGTTTTATACGGAGTTATAAATAGTGGCATACTATATAATTATTAAAGAACATAATTTTATAATAATTCTAAAAAAAGTATTTTTTTTTCAGAGCTCGTGAAATTAAAATCAATTCAAAACAATAAAAAAATCTAATACACAAAATTTTGATGAACACTATATTGAAAAGGGTATTCATAAAAACCCACATTTAATCACTTTTTTTTATTAAAATAATGTTTATTACTGAATTTCTATTCATATATTCTATAAAAACATTATTTTATATCATTAATTAAAAAAATTTAAATTTTACTATTAAACGCCTAACTGATATAAGATAAATGTATGCCATAAGTCAATAAGTCATAACCCTGGTTTTATAGTATTATACTAAATTTGCATAATATGTCATATAGCATATCCTTAATGAATAATATAGTAAAACTCCGTAGAATTATGTGTACTACCTAGTATACTAATTATGTGAATTAGTATAATATAGTATTGTATACGTACAACGTACTTAGTGTAGAAAAAAGTTATATTCCACTTAATAATAAAATAAGTGAACATCAGGAATTTTGCAATTTATAATCTAGTATCAAATTGTTTGTATTATTAATAGGTAGTCCATGTTAATTATTACGTTTTATAAGTATATTATGCAAACTCTGTTTAATTATATCAGGTAAATTTCAACCATTGAAATTGAAAGTGTAGTGCAAATTACATATTATGTCATTTCGTTTTCTGTCGTATCACAGAATAATATCAAAATAATTAATTAGATATGGCGCAAATTATATATTGTTGTTTTATATTTTGGTACAGATTACAAACCTAAATACATACTTAAATGTGTCTATTGGTGTCGCGAATCAAAAGAACTAAAATTGGTTTTAAATATACCAGCTTTAATATTTTAGGTTTTTAGTCATATCCAGATTATTTTTCACGATTTATTAGTATCACTCCAAAATGTCATTCATGAAAGTTAGTCCACAATGAATTAAATAATTGAAATAACTAGTAAAATGAAATTAATGACTACTGTAAAACAATTTTAAAAAATAAATTTGTTAGTACAGGTATCTGATATACCAATTATAAACATAATCCATATAGTTTTATTATTAATATTATATTTAAAACCTAACATTAAGCATATTTATATGTAGGTAAATCAGAAATTCTTATTTTTAATACTCCTAACCCTGCAATTTATAAAAATTATCATCTACGATTCTAACTAAAATAATTAAAAGTTCAATCAAAATCCAGACTTACAAATAAATTAGCTAATGAATTATTTAGTAATATTTTATATTTATATGAGAAGACGAAATGGGGTACATAAATTAACTTATATAGTAGGTACAAGTATACTAGTTTGCAATATATATTTTAAAATTCCAATACTGAAAAAATACCGGTACTCTAAATTGAATATTGATTGCCGAAAATATTTTTTAAATACTAGTTTTGAATATTCTAATTTTATTCCTGATTAAATAAATGAAAAACCTGTAATATAATATTAAGTGTCTCGATATTAAAATCTCTACAAAATTATAATTAAACATATCATAAGAAAAATATTACTCTGACTCAACGCGTCAACGGTAATTCAATAATATTAAAATTGCCAGAAATAACTTACTGATTTGAATATCATTAAGTATAATGCGTACTACAATAAAATATTTAATTTTTGATAAATTTTGATTAAAACATAGATTATTTTAATTTACAAATTTCACTGCTTATATTTTTCTCATCTATCTTAATTTCCATAAAATTACTCCATAGGTACTCGTATATTTTTCAACACTTGTAACAATTATGATTAATTTAAATTTTACTAATCATGTTTTATTTTATAAATCAGTTATTATTTATTTTTTCTACTATATATTTTAAATTATTAATATTAAATTAAATACAAAATAACAGAAAATAAATTTTATTTTATAATATGAACCAATAATATATACATAATTGTATATTGTTTGTATGTAAAATGACTAATACTATCAGTATTCAGTCTAAACTACAGACTAATTATACTATATTTATAGAGGAAGAGTATAAAAATATATAATATAGGATTAAGCTTAATGTGTAATCATTGTTTATGATATTACAGTCCTTCAGTATGATTTTTTACGACGGAAACCACCGTAAAATTGTTCAACAACAGAAATAATAAAAGTGTATAAATATTTCTAACTCGAATCATGCCCAACGACATTACCTAATCCCTAAAGGTATGACATTATAGGTACGTCAACAATCCAACAGGGAAAAAAAGACTTGACTAACCAACATGACCAAAAATCTGCTCATTTATATATACAATATAAATTATAATTGAAACGCGGTAAAATGAAAAACATGGCTGACAATAGCTAAAAACTATCATTTTTCACTTACGTATATAAACTGATGAAAAAAAGAAATACATAAGAAACTTTTATACTTTCAAAATTTGCCATTTGGTTAGTTGGACAGTTAATGAACATAGTATTAAACACTAAAATATCATTTACAAGTTCTGTTAGTTGTTTACACAGAGAAAAATGTATTAGAAATCAACAATTTAAAGAAGTTTTTATTGTAAAAGTCTTTTATTGTCCACCGTTATACCTATGTTTTTGTTTACATAGGTACAGTTATCGGTGATTATAAACTTATGAGTAATATACTCGTATCCACCCCTTGTTCCCGTTTGGAGTTAGGTTCTAGCTATTTTCAAAATCGTTCACCATTTTTCAAACAAAATTCCAATATAATTACGAAACGTTTTAGTTTTGTCCCGTTTTTTAATTAAATCGGTTTCCTTGTCGTAATTTTATTTAAGTGTATGTATATTACGAACTAAATGTAGTCATCAAAAATATAATAATTCATTGAACGACAATAATAAACTATTTTAATCCAAGTCTTGATAAATTCAAAATCACAAGTACAAGTATAATTTCACTTTTTACTTTTACGTGGTGTGATTGTAGTTTAGTTTTACATATTTTAAAACGAATATTTAGATTTGAAATGCTCAATGAAGGTACACGTTACAAATTATTTAAGGTGTAATTCTAGATTTAAGTTTCCAAAATGTATAAAGATGTTACGATATTCAAAGAATCGAATCGTGACTATATAGCAGAAGTATCGTTGAGATATCTTGTGAGGTGAACGTGTGGAAGGGGGCTTATAAGAGTCCCGTTTTTAAAACTATAAAACCTTAGTTGTGCTATATATAGTTTATTATAATCTATATTCGTGTTAATGTCTATATAGATTATAGAGAGGTACGTCTGGTCGCTGCATCTGGTCACCGCTGGTCGAGTCTCCGTACATATACATAATATTATTATAATATAGTAAACAACTATAGGAGACACTGCGCGTGGGCAAGAGGGGCGGAGGCAGAGAATATAACAACATCGCCAGCGCACGGGGCAGCTGCAGCAGACAGCCCCGTCGACTGACTTACGACGGTTAGGTCTCTCGGCGGTGCGAGCGCGGTGGTGCGGCGTTTCTCATTTCGTCGGAAATATTATGTAGTGACCACTCGGGAAATGCACTCGGGCGGGCGAGCGTGCACCAACGGTGGCGGCGGCGGCGGTGGCGGAGGCCACGGGGCAAGAATATTACACAGCATCCGGTAGTGGCGGCGGCGGCGGAACGACGGTGCGTGCAGGTGCAGCTGTATAGCCGACCGACTGTACTTGCGGTCGACGATGTTTAGGCCGTCGCCGCCGCTTACTCTTCAACAGTGTATCTCGGGAGGTTCATCGGTCTGTTTATTGCGACTTCACGAAGAACGGGCCGCCACGGTTAACTCGCGGGGCCGTCGTAACAGTCGTCTTGGCCGTCGTCGGACAATGCTGCGAAATGTCTCTCATTTGAATAAATAAGGAATATAATATGTATACGTGTGTGTTTGTGTGTGTGTGTGCTTAATGCTTATATAGAAACACTGGCGGCGATAAAAGGAAACGGGTAGAGGGGTGAGATGACGACGACGAGATGGAGGCAAAAAAGCACTCCAACAACAGTAATGACGGGCGCAGTGACCGGCGGCCGTTGACGATACGACCGTTCAGTCGCGCGCGCGCGCACGCGCACACGTTCCGAGAGTTTGTGCTTGTGTGTATGTGTGTGTGTCGAGGGCCTCTGCATGCGCGTTGACGAGACCTAACAGCAGAGCGATCGAGAGAAGGATTTGCTTATTTACCGTCTAGACACCTGTATAAACCAGACGCTCTCTCTCTCCTCTCCGCCCACCGCCATCCCGAACACCCTATCGTCGGCGGTCATGTCGGCGGTGGCGGCGGCAGCAGCGACCCAAGTCGTATATGTATAATATATATGTATATATGTGTGTGTGTGTTGGGAATATGTGCGTATTTTTCTCGTTCTCTCTTTTTCTCTATATCTGAATATAATATAAATATATATATATATATATATGTATCAGTTTTAAATCTCTCGCTCTCTCTGCAGTATATACTTACAGTATGTATCGGTTTTGTGTGAATAGAAATACCGCGCGAGTTCCTGTGTTTTCCAATGCGATAGGCCACACGATTGAGAACGCTCCGAAAATAACTCCGCCATAGAAGATTGGCTAAAAATTACGGTTTTGGTTTTTAGGGGAGGTTATAGGTATCAAAATTTGGATACGATTTAACCAGGCTTTCTGGTTTTATGCATCATCCGCATCATATGGTATACTATTTAAACACCGTTTAATATAAAAGTGTATAAGTACATAGATTTCCTCTTAGGCCTTTTCCATACGGTTTTCGTTCGTATTTAGCATCCTCCGTCATTGTCTCTACTTAGATTAAAAATACCTATATATTATATAAATAAAAGAGTATTCTTTGACGTATTCTTGTAGCACGGTCAATTCATTCTGAGACCGCTGGTTTCACATAATAATATTTAATACTATTTTTTTTATTATTATTTCATATGGCGATTTTTCAGTTAATTAAACGTCAGGCAAAAAAAAATTATTAATTTTCTCTTCAAGATACCAAACTTGTTCTTCAATATTTGCAATTTACTTCACAAAAACTTGTTTTTTAATATCTTTTAGTCTGAGTCATATATATTTATAATATTAAGGATTATCAAATATACCGATGTATAATATTAAATTATGTATTACACCTACTTTTAAATATCTTTGTGTTGTAATATCTATATAATATGTTTATCATAATTAATTATTGTCGCCAGGTAATTTTTTTCTTAAATTCATTGTAAATAACTCAACCTTTGGAAGGATTATAAAGGACAAACAAAATAAATCATTAAATACTTAATTGCTTGAGTAGTCTGGGTATTAAATCAATAAAAATAAAAATTGTATTTTAAATTCTGAGAAGAGTTTGTTATTACTTATTTTATATTTTGTTGTTTTTGTCATCGTTACCTTTAAGAGCTTTAAAAAGTTTAAATATTCAATTTTAAGGATAGTTCCCTTGTAAAAAATTAGATTTAGCTGGTAATTTAAAAAGTATTAAAAACTAAAAAAAAGGATGAAACTCCCAATGTGTTCAAGAAATTCGGGAAAACTAACAGAAATTAGGAATATAAAATATCTAGTCTGAAAAAATTTGATATTTAAACGAAAAATAGTGATTAAGTTATTTTTTTGAAAGTCAAATATGCATTAATAATAGAGACTTCTCACCTTTACGTATATTATTATTTTCTACATGCAATTAAATTTTCAAAATATTTAAAATATTTTATCACAAATCTATTTACACAATACACCTACGGTAAGTTGGTATTGAATTATAAGTAAATGGCAATGATAAATTACTTATGATTATAATAGCTAAAGACATTCTTAATAGTAATATAAATAAATTCTAAAAAAACGTTGTATAATATACCAACTGTATTTTTTTGTATGAAATAATTAATGATATATCATTTAATTCAAATTTAATACATTCATTACAATAACTTTCCTGATTTTTAAGCTTATACTTCCATGTGTTAGGTTTTATCATACGCATACTCTAGAATTAGAAAATTCAACAGGCTTTTATAAAACGTTAATGGTAAAGGGGTTAAAATGCATACACCGTGAAGGGAGTTTAATATACACATAATAATACACCTCTAAGAAACGTTTGGTAATTCTGTCCTCGAGAAATTAACTATTTTATTCTGAAATATCCATGATATTCTAGTATAAAGTATTCTATTATAGCAAACAAATGTAGAAAAAAAATACTAAAAATAAAAAAATATAGTTTTGACTTCAGATTGTTTATCCCTTAAAATAAAGATAATTTATTATTACGAATATCATGATAAATATTGATTATTAATAAAAAAAATTATTTAATTGTGTTATGCTTTTATTTATACTTATAAATATATTTGTCTATAGTTTAATTACTTATTATCTAGTTAAACTTATACAAACAAGTATTAAGTATAATTTTCTAATTATTTTTTTTATTTAATTATACTACTGTCTGGGATTTTATACACATACACATAGATATTTGTACGTACTGTATATTTTTTAGTTAGCTTATAGTCATAAGTCATAACTTAAGTCAATAAAGCTAGCCAGAATAATCTTTATTATTAATTAAACTGATGTGGCCACGAAATGTTTCATTAGTATTTTTATAGCTTGAATTTAATGTGCCCAATGTATATAAGATATATCAGATGTTATAAATCAAAAACTAAATAACTTTAACGAACTCTCAAGTAATAAATTATAAGAAGTCTCTTAAGAGTTTGTAGGTCGGTAAGATAAAGCTAAGCCATGGACTGCTACCGAATTGCAGGTTATAACCCGTTTGCTTGAAAATAATTTTTTTTCTTTAATGTATGTACTTATTTAGATAAGCAAATGCGTTAAATAATAATTACATACATTGAACTTTTAGAATGAGAGAAGCAACAAATTAATCTTGATGAAAGTACCTATTTTGATTAGGTAATAATTTTTCATTGATATTAATGTTATAATAATCGTTATAATTAATATTATTTTAATCATTTAGAAGATTGTGATAAAAATTTAAGTGTTAAGTGTATTAGAAGATACATGGAATAGAAAAATACATTTTTTTTTTATTAGTTAGAATGATAATAATGTTTATAAAAATTTTTAGCTTCACTATGTACTGAAATTATTCTCAGATTTTTATAATGTGTACACTGTGCACTGTACAATTGTAGGGTGAAACGTTAAATATTTTCTGAAGGTAATATTTTTGAAGATTTAAGTTTTATTAACATATGTTCTTTAGCACTTTCCTATAGTTAAAGATCATATGGATTTTATAAATTATAATAATATTTTGATTATGAGATTTGTATGGGTATTTTATTTAAACGTGGTATTAACACGTGAAGTAAAGTGTTCAAATGAAATTTCTTAGTTTTTTTTATGTATTTAGGTGATCAATTTTACAATATTTTTTTGTTTTAATTACAGATAATTTCTCTCATTTAATATATACTCTAACCATTTGATTTTCTACCATCATAATCATTTAGGTATACACACGTTGATTGTTATCAGTGAGAATTTCAATAATAGTACTTTAACAAAAAAAGTCCCATTTAAATCCTTCATATAAAACTGTTTTGGTTAAAAAATACTTAAACTTTAGACATTTTATATCCAACTCAAATTTTAAAAATAATCCATCAATGTCATAGCAATTTCAAACACCAGTACTTATGATAAAGGCATTCTCTGAAAATTCCATACACTGGTTTATTCAAGGAACTTACAGCCAACCTATCACAAACTGGTATTTAAGTATATATAATAATCAGTTTGTGAATAATATTTCAAGTTAATAGCCAATATTTAAAATACGTTTATGCAACACTTCTCATTAGTGCATCTATTTTTATCGTGACTTCGTGAAATACATAATAAAAACTAATATTCAATACGAATAGTATATAACATACTATATTATAATATATGCAATATGCACCCATATCCTTTATTCAGTTCCGAATTTTGTATTTATTATATTTCTTAATCCAAATAATCTTTGTAATTGATAATAATTTAATGTGCAAGTTTATTATACAAATTTATATATCATACTAAAATATATTACTTGGAATTAAGAATAAAACTAAATCTCAATTCATAACAAATTTATGAAGTCGACAATTTCTAAAGCCATTTATCACATGTATAAAATATAAATACTTAAATTATTTGTAATACAAATACAACTTGATATTTCAACATTCAACTTCAGTTATGTCATATCAGACTTATAACAAAATATAATAAATTATTTAGATTTTTAATATTTTTGTAGTATCAGCATTTCAAGTAAAAACCACTTAATTAATATATACAACTGCTAAATAAACACTCATCAATTAACGAAAAAACAGAACAGTTTATGTATTGTGGCCAATTATGGGTTATAAATAAATTTAGAACTATGTTTAACTTTAATTTAGATAGATTAATTATATTATAATTGTTTTCTTGTAATGCATAATGATTGATAAGCCTCAATCATTGTGAAGGTCGAAGATCTCGCACTGTCTGACATCAAATCTCTGAATAGTGATTTATTCTATAACAGCGTAACCCTGTCAACACGTGGATACTAACTCTTTGAGTGTAAGGCGTACAAGGTCGTTGACATAATATACTGGGTGAACAGTTATCACCGATATCTTGAAAAATGTTGAAGTATAATAATGTATTTTGTTATATTATTTGAAATAATTACAAAACAACATTTTTTGAAAACAAAACTATATTTCTTAATACTTTTTATTGTTATCATGTTTTTCGTTTTAATTTTTTATAACGTAGATTTTTAATTTAATATCTCAGAGCATAATAATTTCTTGACATATTTACGTAAAAAATTGAATTTCTGTCGTAGTTTATATGGGTAGAAAGAGTGTTAAAGAAATACTTCTACATAACTTATATAATAATATAGTCTAAACTTCACTCATCTTAACTTTAAATGATTATTATAAACTACTTATTCAACATTTAACTTATATACTTAAAAAATATTCTGCTTTTGTTTTAGGATACGAAATCATAAATAGGTTTTTGCTCATAAAAGTAAAAAAAACTTTCAACTTATAACAAGTTATAATATATATAGTAAAAAACATGATATTTTTTTTTTAGTGACAATTATTTTATAATGACCTAAAATTATAGAGACAAAAACACGTTAATAATTGTCATTATAATAATTAATGAAGGTCTATTGTTAATAATCGATCTGTTTATTAAATTGTATTCTTTATTAGTGATAACTATTAATTATAGCCCACAATTCTTATTATACTTTCTAATCATGTGGAAGTTGAGCAATATATTATGTAGCGTAAAGACGTAAAATAAATATTAGACAGAATAAGTACAAAATATATCCTACTGAGTACGATATAAAAACACTTAAATCCTATTTTATTTTTGTTTTAAAATGTAAAAAAGGTGCTCAGAACATACAAATATATACTACTGAAACTTATTAGTATAAAGAAATCCAATGAAATGAAATTTGAAATAAAGTTACATAAAAAAATGTATATTATTTGTTCAGATGGTTTATGGATTAAACCGAGTATAAAATGGTAAATGAAAATCTAGATGATTGGATAAATATGCTAATATTCTAAAATAACAAAATGAAACTTAAGTCTTTGATCAATGTAGTTCGCATTATTACCACACAATCATTAATCTTTAATAAATTATAAAATAGAGAATAATGAGAAGAGATTCAAAATTATTTGGCAGTAATACCGAAACATATATATGTAGTGTTACCTACATTCGAGAAGCCTGCATAATTAATGAGATAACAAGTGTTTGGATTGCTAAATCAGAAACAACACAAAGCTGATTACTAAAATATATCAACAAACTTTTCTCCAAAGGCATGAAGGGAATGAAAATTGTACATAAGAACATGTTACGAAATCAAAATACAAGCAAAGACAAAAGTAAAGATCAACCAAACTTGAACAAAATTAAGATTTACATAATTTTCAGTTCAATTTGGTTGAGTACTGAGCTAATTAGTTAGTGTATTTTACTCACAATACTCCATTTATGTTTTAGTAACTCATAGTAGTAACTAGTAACAACTAACCATATTAAATATCCAACAAATTACACGATTGAATCAAGTTAAAATTTAGAATAAATAATAAAAAAAATACATATTATATAATTTGCATGTTTTTTTCGGTGCATGTAAAATGTAATAGGTACCTACCTAACTTTCTTTACAGATGACGATCCTGGTGAATATTATGAATGGTTTAAAAATTATTCTTTAAAATTTTGAGTCCATGTGTAGGTATAAATAAATTCACCATACCCTCATCAACAAATTTATCAATACAAACATTTTAACAAAAACACTACATACTGATCTACTAATTTATTACAAATATTAAAATGAAATGATAACATACTATAGTAACCACTTTAAGATTATACTTATTTTAGATTTTGAATGAAGCGTTGAATATATTGATTTTAAAATGATGTATGTAGTTTTTTAAAAATGTGTGTTATTTTTGATAAATAATTCAAGTTAATTGATACATTAAATGAGTCAAATCTAAAATATGTCTAAAGTTAAATTTTATAATCAGGAAAATAAAAAAAAAACTAAAGAAATTGAGAATTTTTATGCAAATCCGATTTTTGATAAAATCGAATATATTTTTTTGATGTAATTCAAAAAAATAAAACCGAAAACCGAAGGTAGGTACTTGAAAATTTCCACTAAATATTTATAATTTATATTCATGAAAAGGTTTTCAAAATATTACAATTATTTTTTTCAATTATTATATTTGAAATTTTGAGCTATTAATAAACAGACAAAATTTTCAATTTCAAGTTTTTCTAGAAACAGATTAAAAATTATTCACTGGATAAAAATACTTGAAAGTTTAGTACTAAGTTCCTCCTAAAATGTAATTTATTAATTAAAAGGTATACATGTAATAAATCTATAGTCACAAATATCTTTATAAGCGTTTAAAGTTTGGATTTTAATTTCATACTATAATTAATGATATTTTCAAAATATGTCAATTTATTTATATATTATGAATTTATTATCTATTGATAGTATCAACCTATTTTCACAGATTTACGGTGTTTATATTTTACAGAAAGATATTATTAACTCGATTAATAAATATAATAAATGCAATATTTTCAACAACAAAATTATATCAACCTAAGTCCATACTAAAAGTAAAATAAATTACTTGAATAGCTGTATCACTCGAGTATAATTAAGATTAGTGCAAGTGTTTCACAGAGAGATGTATTCTCTCTTATACTGTACAACACCCAGCCGTGTGATCCAACCCTCCAAACATAAAAATTGCAGATGATAAGGTTCTTATTTTTATACATAAAGGATCTCACGCTACCTCCCTTAATCACCAAAATCACCCTGATATCGGTATGAAAATATTTACAAATTCCTATAACTTAATCAACTAATTAGGTATAAACGTATAATTATTAAGCGCCATCTCACTCAGTGGCGTATTTAGGATTTTGTCCAGGGGGGGGATATACGTTGGAAAACATAATTTCCTCGACGGTGTGGGGGGGTACACTTACCAAAATTATTATACTTACTAGTAAAAAAAAGACCAAGGGGGGATCTATCCCCCATATCCCCCCCTCCCGTAAATACGCCACTGGTCTCACTTGGTCACACCACATTAAAACCAAAACGTTTGCATCAAATGCATGGTTTCGCTTACTTAAAAAATGTAATGATCAACAACAAGCACGTTAAATTAAATACAAAACTCCTAATCTTTAAATCTATATATATAAATGTGAAAATGAAAACCAATGTAACAATGTAAGCCTTTGAGGTCTTTGTTCTCAGAAACTACTGAACGGATCGTTATGATTTTTTTTTTAAATTGAAGAGCTAATTGCGGAGAAGGTTTATGGCATTTGATCGATTATCTAACTTAATAAACAAAGAAGTTATCAATTATTGTAAATAATGTCTGCTACGTAGATTATTACTATTATTATTTTATTTTCAGTAACCTTTGTAACAATTTTTTATTATTATTATTTACGAGTACCTATTTTCCCCGTTTTTGTAATATTTTTCACTGACGATTCACTCCTATTGGTCACAGGAAAAGATGCTTATGTAAATGTAATGATATGTAATGTAATGACATCACTATCCAGAAAGAAAATAAATTATATTAAGGTCGTTATTGGTTATGATTGAATATAATAGTTGTAGACCTGTTGTTATATTTTGTCAAAACCAAAAACAACAAAAATAAGAATTAGCGAAATAAATCAATGTCCACAGTAAATCTCAAAATCACAGCAATAGACAAATAGACTAACATAACAATATGAAAACCACGAGATAGCACACTGTTGTATTTTATCCACCGTGGTAAAAAAATTGATATAATTTTTAGTGTGCAATAAGAAAGCATTTTACAAAATTCGCATTTTAAAGTGGTGCTTGAACAAGTTATTTGAGAATCAAAATGGTCAATGAAAATGTCTTATAGTGAATCATATTATAGAATTGGCATTTTTAACGGGCAACAAAGTGCACGGAGTCAGCTAGTCCCGGTATAAGTGATGTGGACTTATAGTCTCCAGCTTTGGAACAATTCTGAAAAAATTCAAATCTTCCGAAATAAATTCATAAAACCACCAATTTGCCACCTTATATTTCAAACCCAAAATTACATACCGATCTAATCTTACAAACCGTTCATAAAGAAGCAGTAACCTTTTACCAAAGATTCCACTTCAAACTCTCGTCTCATATCAACCACCTCGTGGCCTTATATCTAACCCACCACTTTCAAAATTCCAAGGAATCTCCCAAGAAAACTCAAAAAGAACTGGTATCGTCACCTGATTAAAAAGTTAAATTAACAATAAAAACAATGAATAACAAATTAAGATAGCGTTATCACTTATATCATGTTATTCATATAAACAAAAAAAGATATCACGAAGTATACTTGGTGTCTAGTGATAAAGTCTGACAGACTGTCTCCGTTCACCATTGCTTATCGATTACAATGATATATCATTGAATTAAAATTTAACGCACTCGACACCTAATTTACAACAGAACATTACCCACTTATCTACCTTCTTTTTAATTAAAAAAATTATTATTTTATCAGTAGACATAAATAAACAGCCTTTTCGAATTGTTTCAAGAGTCTTAGTAATTTATTTATGGTTTTATTAATACTTTGTACTTATTAGGTATAGTTTCGATATTAAAGTTAACCATAAAATATTATTCAATGATCAGCAATCACTATTGACTTTATATCAATATATCATATACCCCCCCAACCCCGTATATCTTCACTTAAACTTGCCCAAGTAATTATTTTAACTATAATTAGCAAGCCAGTATTAAAATGCATCCAATAATCTTCCGAATAATAATGAACAGTTTTATTTTTTAGATTTTACAATGATGTGTGTGTGTGTGTGTGTGTGTGTTTTCTTTTTTATCTGTGTACAGCATAACTAGTCGAAATAATGCTCCAATTTCAAACTTTGGGGGTGATTTGTGGTGTAAAAGTGAATATCCTTGGTGCATTAGTGTCCATAAAATATTTTTGACCCTATCAAAATACTTGAAAATTTAATACAAAGTTCCTCATAAGTTATTCTTATAGTGATTAAAAAATTATAAGACTACATAGGCACAATTTTTTTTATTAGCATTTGAAATTCAAATATTGACGAAAATTCGTCAAAATCATGAATATTTACAAATTATTTTGTAGGTATAATTCATAAAAATGTTTGTATAAGTAGCTAAGAGTTGAAAATTCAATACGAGATTTTCCATAGGTTTAACTTATAATAATTATAAAAGAACTTAAATTTTGTTGTATTCAGACCATTAAAACATAAACCATTTTTTTCACCACCATTCGAAATGATATCCTAGGCTGACAAATTATCTTCGTTCAGAATCGTTTTTCGTATACAATGATACCTATCATTGGATTCAAATTTAACACTCCAATAATATATAATAATGATCCATACGGCACCTAATGTACAGCACTACAGCATAGCGGTACCCACTTACCCGCTTTTTTTTATTTGAGGTTTTTAATTGTATTTTTTATTGTTACAGCAACTAAGAGTTTAAAATAAATTATTTTATAACCCAACATAACATTATATGTATTATAAATTTTCGTTTTAAAATCAATTAAAATCAAAATACTCCACATAATGATAATCGATATTCCAGAAATTGGTCAAAACTCTCTTACTATACAATATCATGCGCTGGCATAGTGCAGTATAGTCTAAAACTCTAAAATGTACAATAAAACGAATTCAGAAATGGTACAAAAATTTCAAATCAAACAAAAACAATATAGTGAGTAATCGCTTAAAATGAAGCCAGCTATATAGCTGATCATTTTTATTATTTATTATTTATTTTTATTAACACTTCTATGATATAATATTATAATAGTGATCCACACGGCATCTAATGTACAGGAGAGCGGTACCCACTTGCCTGCTTTTTTAACAATACATTTGATTATAAATTTACTTTAAAGCTTATTATGTTGCCTATCTTTTCAATAATCAAGAAAACTCACTATATAAATATTTACATAATATTGTGAAGTGTGATAAAATAATTTTTGTTTCTAACAAATACCTACACCACATAATATTATATTAATAAATAATATTAGTATTTAAACACAGTGATTAAATTTAAAGAGTCGGGAGGAGATGGAGTCCTTTTTAAAATATATTTATGAGTGGCCTTCTATTTAAATCCTAATCAATAAGACATTTTATTATTAGATACACACACTTTTTTTTTACACTTTGCAAACCTTTTAGAATCTTTTCTTAATTCAAGCCCTGGTTAAATATATACCTTATATACTATACTTTGTAGTATTTTACACTCAACACAATGTAATTTAAAAAAAATTAGTATCTTATATTCTCTAAAACAAATTATAAATAAGTTAATACTTTTCAAAAAATTTAAAAAATAATTATTCTCTGTACCTACTACTAGTAAAAACTAACTATTTAAAATGTATTTAAACATTTTTTTATGATAATTTTGATGTAGGTGTTCAGTATTTAAAAACCTCTATAATAATTAAAAAAAATGTATTGCCTAGATAATTCTTCAAATTTAAATAGCAATATTAAATTATTAACACAATATACGATTAGTAGATTAGTTAGATTTATATAATTAAATTTTAAAAAATGTTGTCATAACAATGTGAATACTAGATTTTTTTTGTCATCATAAATTTAAACTTTAAAATTTACATTCATACAATGTCATGTCATGTAATGATCAAAAAAATTGTATTATTGAACTAATTAAAAAAAAAAAAAAAAATAGAATAAAAATAAAATCTTAACTCACATTTATATTATTTTCTATAAATTGTATAAGAATATTATTATAGTATTGTTATTATTTGTTTTAATATTAATGAATTATATAATTATAAACGAAATTCAAAAGTAAACCATGTACCCATAAGTTTAATCAGCATATGCTTTTATTATATTTATTTAACTATTACAAAGAACTTATCTAAACTGTTGTAATACCGATATACCTATGAGAGTTGGTTTATTCATATCACAAATATTTTAACTAATCAATATCTAATCTTAAATCTATCTAAATCTCAGCTAAAGGTTAACATTAGTAGAATTTAGATAATACAATTACATAAATCAACCTATATATAAATATTGAATATTGAACAAACAAATAATAATATTATGATAACTAGAGATAAAATGTTGATAACCTATTACCAAAAAAATAAAATACTATGAGTGACTTAGAATACAATAATTTATATTACAGTTATGTAAATAAATATCTGTGTTTACTGTATGTTATAATCGTACACACTAGGTACAATAGGTACATTTCTACATGTACCGATGTACTATATTTCATAAGACTTAAAAAAAATATTTACTCAGATAAATGTTAATAATAATTTTTTTTAAAAAGTTTACTATTGACCATTGTAACTAGGTAATAAATGTTTAAATGTACTTACATACCTTTTATTTGTTTATTCATTAGATAAGATGTTCGATTTCATATAAATTGGACAATATTATTTAAAGAAAAACAACTTATTTCATATAGCGTTTAATAATATTATATACTAATGATAATTTGGTTTAGGTCAATCAGTCTTTTATAGGTCCATAACTGAGTGAGAGGAAACAAGCTGACAATGGTAATGCGAGTTTTTTGTGTATCTACATTAAAACCGGCTATATTTTATTCTATAAATTCTATTAAAGAGTTGGGTGGTACTACTGAGTACCTTCCCACCCTGTAATTTCCCGTTATTTAATCTAATATAAAAATAACTTATTGTACAAATGAATGTATAGATATGATTTTAAATAAAAAAAAAAATTGTATTAAATCCCCTTCTCTATAAGAAACATTTTCCCTCTCACAAATAGATTTTAGGGGTTTTTATATGACCACTGCATACTTTGAACTAATTATACTGAAACAGTTTATAATATCGTTAAAAAAATAAATATATTATTTCAAGTATTTTAACAACTTAATCATATTTTTTACCATTCTAAATCTATATTGTTTAAACACGGCATAGATGGCATTAACATTAAGTCATATAAAAATTAACTTACAAAATAAATTGGTTCGGAAATAAATATGATATACCCCTTAAATTAATTTAAACTAAAAAAATAAAGCCTTGAGAACATTTTAATTTTTAAAAAACTTTTGAATATGAAATTTAATTATTTAATGAAACATAATATTATTTTCATATTTTAATGTATAGATACATATTAAACCTAACTAATCTAACATTTAACCTATGAAGAAGTAAAAAAGAACATAAATCTACAAAAAAATGTATATAGGTACAGTTAAACATTGTCATTCTAAACTAAAATTTTTATTGAGACTATCCTTCAATAGCTGGCTCAGCTATACAATGGCTCATTGGTTGGTTTCTTTTTTTTATTAGATAAGTTAAAGTGTAAAACTAATAAGATTTAAATCGAATTAGATCTTTAATTAACAAATATTTAGGTGTTATAATCAAATACATTATTTAAATTAAACCTTTATAAATAATTTCAGAAACTCACATCAGTATATATTATTTATTCATGAATATAAAAACTAATTATCACATTTTTAGATCAAATATTAAGGAAAAACGGAAATTTTTTTAATCAATTTTATCTTTTTACTTGTTATTTAAAAACAAATTATCATAAAGATTTGAAATCGTTATAAAATATTTATATTATCATGTAGACATTAAATCATTTTTTAATGATCATTTTTTGCTAATTATAAATACTTTAATTTTTTGACGCTTTTTTTTTAAGTATTATTTAATTTTTGTTCGATAAAACTCTTTGGTAAAAAAATCATGGTAAAATGTAATAAAATATTTCTCCTAAGTTTTGCTTTCCAAATTTAAATTTCAAATTTATACAAAATTCATCAAAATCATAAAAATTCGATACAAGATCCTTCATAAGTGAATTTAAAATAAATATAAAAAATATATAAATATTTAAGTACCGTCGATTGGGGGAACATTGTCCCAATATTTTATGTTTTTTTTAAATATCTTCCAAAATTTTGAAAGATATTTTGTTAAAAATTATTTTTTTTTTGTCTTAAGTATGAGTAAATCAATGTATTCAATAGTATATCAACATTTTAAATGTTTAACTTATATTAATTTTTTTTTTTGCAAAATTTGGGCCGAAGTTACCTGTAAATAGTGTAACTATGTCCCAAGTGTTTGAATTCATAACAACATTATAATCTGGTTACATATTAATACCAGATAATAGAGCTACACAATGACACTGTAATTAATGATTTTGGATTATTAGTTTATCAGTTATAACGTTATGAATCACTTTCCAACATAGGTATGGGCCAATGTTGCCTATGAAAGGCCAATTTTCCCCCAATAAACGGTAATACAATTCTATAATCAGCGAATTTAAAGTACATATTTTGACAACATTGCAAGATTCAAATGTACCTACATATTATTATAATAACGATTTATTTTTAACAGATTTTTATTACTTTATTAAAAAAATATTGTTTATAGAAACTTGAAGTATTCCATTCACACTTAATTATAATTTACTACAATATTAATAATAGTGTTAAGAAATTAGCAAAGTTTTATTTATAGACATTTGAATTTTGGATTTTTTTTTTAGTTTTATTTCTATACATTTCGATAAAAATATTTAGACTCAATCAAAATGTTAAAATGTTACAAAAAATAAATATTTAAGCAAAAAAATAGCTATTTTGTTGTAAATAATTTAAAAATATTACTATATTGTGTACTTAATATTTTTTCATTCATTATTATTACAAAATACTAATCACAATGGAATTTCAAAAATATATGGTGTTATAGTAATTGATAATCAAATAAATGTTATGTTTTCGATAAAATTGAATTTAACCTATCATTTATTAGTAATATAATAATAGTAAAGTAAATTACTATAATAACATTATAAATGCACAATAAAAAAAATAAGCTATATATAGATAGGTACATATAAAACATCTCCGCTCAGCTTTTTTATGCATTTATTGTTTATCATTAAATTCAAATTAAATACGACCATTTTAGTGACGAGGTACACTTGACACAGCAGAGCGGTTATACCTACTTGTCCTCTTTATTTTGATTTAACGGTTCATTTAAATGTAGTATACCAATTCTAACCTAATAAGATTTTTAAAAATGTGAAAACCTACTTAAAACTAACAAGTTACTAAATTTTATCCTATGGCATACACATATATTGTATAAAAATAAATACACCGTTACGCTAACATTCTTTTTAGAATATGAAAAACTAAATGCTTATTAGGTATATATATAAAAAAAAAAAATTAAACTCATGTCTACAATATTTATATTTATAGTTGTATCATTTGAATACTTTATATTATAAAAGATAAAAAGAAGATTCAAAGAGACTTCAACGTCCGTTCCATACAAAAATTATTTGAAAAATTTAGATATTAAACTTATATTTATAAAATTAAAAATGAATAATAATTTAAACATTTCTGAAAATGTTTGCTAAATAGTTTGAACTTAAACTGCTGTAATTATTCATTTAACTATGCGGTCCATTACCTTAAAATGTTTTGAATAGCGATTATTTTTCATACTAAACCCTTTTATTAAAAAAAAGTCTAAATTGAGTTAAACCCTCTAAAACCAATCTTGGATAATCATTGCATGTGCAATGTACTGCTAATAAAGTATCAAGGTCTTCGACAACATTGGGATGGAAAAAAAATAAAACGTTCATTGTTTTACCTATTTTTTCCGCATCTACAGTAATAATATCTACCACGTGCATAGTGCATACATTGTAAACAAGGTAAGCCAATGACCTTTATTATTGAAGTCTTAAGCTATAATACAAAAAAACAGTTCATGGTTTATACACACATACACATATATATACCAATAATCTTTTCAGTTGAATAATCTCTTAAGAATTTGTTGATATAATAGCCAATATGCACACATGAAATATTTATCAATATACATTTTGGACCAAGCACCGAGATCGTACATTTTAAGTTAAGAATAATTTATTTGACTGGTTTTATATTATAGTTATCAGGTAAAAAAAAAAACAAATATGTTTTCTATTCATTGATTTAATATCTAAAAAAAATGTACATAGTTTCTTTCCGTTTTACAATTACCTATCCACATAATGTGAATTTATCGTATTTTTTTTATTATTATTTAAAGATCAAGGACTAACTTGTTTTTCTCCTAATTTTTTTTTTTATAATTCCTTTAAAACTAAACGCAGTATTACTCATATTATGTGCATTTTAATATGGTCGTCGCAAAACTACACATAAAATACCCTAGTTAATTCATACAACTTTTGGTCATTTATTGAATAAATAATTTCTTTGTTTTATTGAACAATATATAGTCGAGATTTATGAGTACATTTATTTATTGGTTATTTTAAAAGAGAATAAATAGTATAGTGTGTGTATAATGAAAAGAACAAAAAATATGATAAATATTATATAACTATTAAATATTATTAAAACAAAATGAAGTTAAATTTGAATAACATCGGACTGTACATAATAATATTTATATAGAAATTAGACTTCTTTTGAACACATTATTTGGTAATATGTCTAACCTTTATACACAACAAAATTACTCGAAGTATAATTAAAAATATAGAATCTTTAATTATGTATTGGTATGCACAAAGTATTGAGTATGCAAATTTAAATTTAAAAAGTATAACACAAAACTAAGCTTCTGAAATAGTTGAAATAAAGAATATCTCAATAGTAAAAATCAATCTTAATAATCAAACAAAGTATATATTTTTTTAAATAATTAATTAAAATGTTATCATTTAAGCTACAAAGTATTATAGTAGGAATGACTGATTCCTTCCCTCTCCTTGAAGATACACCCGAAGTAACTATAATGAATACATGTTAATTTTTAATTCAAACAGATAATAATTATTGTCAAAATAAATATTGTACTAATAAGGCAGGAAGATCAACACCTGTTTTTATGGATGTTTTATTTAACATTAAAAGTACTTATATTATTATTAATATTTTAATTATTTGGTAAGTTGTGTTATTTTTGTAAAAAATGTTTAGCATAACTTATAAATCAATACCGAAGTACTTGCCATTCTAAAATGGTGTGTGAATCTAAATATTTTTCAAAAATTTCATCGTGTATAAAAAAGAATAATAATATATAGGCGTTCACAATGGATAAAAATTTCAATCTACTTAGTTGAAATTGTTATTTAACGTTTGAATATCCAGTTAAGTCATGATTTGAACTTTGAATGTATGAAAAAAAAATGTGGCTGTGTTTTCAATATATATGAATCGCTATAAGATAACGTATGCATAACCTTGTATTAAATTGTTAAGAATTAGGTAACTGTAGCGTCCAAAAATTCTCCATGAATCAGTTCAACTATACATTTAGGCCCCCCTTCACCTCAAAATTAATTTTAGATCCTGGAGGACGTCAACCACGATGTTTCATCAAATTTTAATTTCTAGATATTAAAGCTAAAAAAAATTGATACAACACTCATCCTCATTCCCCGTGTTTCTTTTACATATCATAGTTTAAAATTACCTAAATAATAAAAATACAATTTTGAGACGAGCCTTGTCCAAATGTATATAGAACCCTGTAGGTAAAATAAAACCAACGCAATTACTACAATTTCACTACTTGAAACAATAGTAGGTGCTACTGATAGGTAAGAAATCAAAAACCAATGAACTAATTGAATTAATTATTTACAACAAATTTCTATAAATAGTTTTTAAAGTGCTATATTAGATTCTGAGCGGAGTGATGAATGTATTAATTTTACAATGTTGTGTGTTGTTTTTTTTTTTGTGTCCGTGTACACGAGAACGTGTCGAAATAATGCTTCAATTTCAAACTTTAGTTTCCGATAGAAAAATGAATCTAGTTGGTGAATTGGGGAGGTAATTTTTTGAATTTCTCAATAGTTTTCAATAGCGCCGGGAAAAACTAAAAAAAAATTAAGGAAAAACGGGAATTTTTATGCAAAACCAGTTTTCGACCAAATCGATTTTTTTATATAGTTGTAATTCAAAAACTAATCACTGTAAATACTTGAAATTTTCACCAAATGTTTATGTCATTGTTATCTATATACAGTTAAATTTTCAAAACTTTTTTTGAGTAGTTTATAGACCACTGAAATTTTTGATTTTTTTGAGAAATTTTGTTTGAAGTGTCGATAAAAAAATTTTGGATGACCAAGAAGTTTTGAAAATTTAATACAAGGTTCTTTATGAGTTGTTCTTATTGTAGCTAAAAAAATTAAAAATCGTTAGTCACAATTTTTTTTTATAAGCGTTTATAGTTCAAATTTTTACGAAATCTGTTGAAAACGCGAAAATTTGCAAGTAATTTTGATGTTGAAAAATCATAACATTTTTTGTGTTTATAACTAAGGATTAAAAATACAATACTAAGTTTTTTCCAAAGCAGCTATAGAGAAAACTCGTAGCATCATTATGGGAATAATTTTAAGTGCATTTGAATTTTAAATTTTTAGGAAATAGCGTAACGATAACGATTCATCCTCAAAATATTTTAAATATTTGTTACTATTCAAAAAGTATAAGTAGTAGATACTTGAAAATTTTACCAGTTATCAAGATTCGTGTATTCTTTACGTGATTTGAATTTAAAAATATTTTGACTTTTTTGAGCTATTTATAGACAACTGAAATTTTCAATTTTTCTGAAAAAATTTTTTTTGAAGTGTCGATAAATTTTTTTTGGCAAAATCAAAATACTTGAAAATTAAATACAAAGTTCCTCATAAGTTTTTCTTATAGTGATTAAAAAATTATAAGAATGCATAAGCACAATTTTTTTTATTAGCATTTGAAGTTCAAATATTGACAACAATTCGTCAAAATCATGAATATTTACAAATTATTTTGTAGGTATAATTTATAAAAAATTTTGTAGAAGTAGCTAAGAGTTGAAAATTTAGTACAAGATTTTTCATTAGCTTACATTAATTATAAAAGAACTTAAATTTTGTTGTATTCAGGCCATTAAAACATAAACCACCTTTTTCACCAACCATTCGAAATGATATCCTAGGCTGACAAATTATCTTCGTTCAGAATCGTTTTTCGTATATAATGATACCTATCATTGGATTCAAATTTAACACTCTTATAATATATAATAATGATCCATACAGCACCTAATATATAGTAGAGTGGTACCCACTTACCCACTTTTTATAAATTTAATATTAATCAAAAAATTGTAGCTTCCAATTAAGTAATTTTAGTATTTTTTTTTTTAATTTGATTGTATCTAAAAAAAAACTAAAACGATTTTATCAAAAATTAGTGTTAATATTAAACCATTCCCTCTTCCCGTTGTTATAATAATAATATTTTCCAAATTATTAAGAGAATAATATTCTAATATTTTGATTTTAAAAGTACTCACTAACTATATCAAACGTGCCACCAAAAACCACATTACAGTTCAAAAACATAATTAATACATTTTCCGTTCAAAAACATGATTACACACAATTTATTCATTTTTAAACTCACTTAATTAAAAAATCTATACATACTAATTCCACTCGGAATAATGGAATTTAAAACTTTTATGTTAATCCGTACTCTAAATATTATAAATATTAGTTACGTACCTCTTAAGATTTATCTATTTATTTATTGAACTCAATCAATTATTAAATAGTTCAATATCATTACAGTTCCAAAAAATAACAAATACTTGTAATGAAATCATATTTGTTATACATATTATAAACGTACCTATTTAATACATATATGAATTCATAAAGTACCTAAATAAATATAAACATATCATTACTAGTGATTATATAATATATTATTAATCATTAGTGTACAATTATTAAATCAAATATAAGTCTTTAAATTCAAATATTTACCACTAAAATTATTACTTTTAATGCTTTTTTGATAATAATTAGTGCATGAAATTATAATTTTACATGGTTTTACAAAATTTAGTGAAAAATTGTTAATTATTATTATTATTATTATTATTTTTTTTTTTTTTTTGATCAATAATATTTTTTATATTGAATAATTAATCATAATTTTAATTAAATTTAAATATTGATCAGAAATCAGATATAAAAATGTAATTCTTCTATTAACGTTAATTAAACCTTATTATTTACTCTCAAAACCTGATTTATTAAATTATTGTATGTTGTATGCTTTAATCAAAAATGCGAAAATGAAATATGATTTATTTTAATCAAATATAAATTATTTTATTTATAGTGTATCAATATTATACTCCTTAATATTATTCTAACAATAAATTTAGAAATTATAAAAATGTGTACAATACTAACAATTTTGTATTTATAAAAAAAAAATAACTGTAGGTATATTTATATCATTATATCATAATTCATAACCAATGTATGTATCACTTAAATTTATTGTTTTTTTTCTTAAATAAAATTAAAATAAACCTTATGTACAATATACATAATAAATAGTTTTACTTACAACTGACGAATAGAAAACTAACGTTTAATGAAGATCAACATTGAGGTGTTGTATGCAATACACATACTTCTTCATGAATATACCTAGTATTAACTGAATAGACCAAGAAGCTCGCTACTAGATAATAAATATAATGCCACAAAATAATGAAAAGAAGTGGAAAAAACATAAAAAAAAACCAAAGACTATTATAAAATTTTGATTCATTTTTATAAATAGGTAGTACAAGATACGTGTATTTTTTTTATCAATACGTCGATTTCAACCGTGAATAATTTTAATGTCACTTAAAAAATTGCATGTTCTATTTTTATAAATCTATATTACATATTATATTATATATATATATATTTATATTTTTATATACGAATATGTGATGTTTAATAATAAATTACTGTTAAAAGTACAATTAATCATATAATACGCATAAATTAGCATGTGTAGACAATTACATAAGTTATTGATGTATTTATTGCCTACCAATACTACCAATAAATATAGCATGTAAAATATTCAGATTAAAGTCTAAATTACAAAATACCTAAAGGTAATAAATAATAATAGTAAATCTAACCAGAACAGTTTAAGTTAAAAATATTGACTCTAATAATTTATAATAATCCTTATTGATTTCAATTAATCGACATGATAATACAATAACATATTAAACAAAATTAGGGGAAATTTATTACAACTTAACCAACTCAAATAATTTCAAAACGTCTACTATATTCTATTATGGTTCTACTCCCCAACGATTTAAAAATGTATTAATAACTTTGTATTATTTTAAATTTATTAAAACTGATTTATTATTATTATTTTTTAATTAATTTGCTGTCATAAGAAAAAATAAATAATTTTAAAACTTTGGTACCTACCACAAATATATCTGATAGAATTTTAAACTCATGCTTACGTTTAAAAGAATAGAATAAAATAGCACAGTCCCACAAAACACCCCCCAAAAAATGTTGGTCTAATCATCTGAATTTAAATACTCAGAATAAATTATCATTCAAAATTAAAATTGTGTATTATATAATCAAAATTCTCGGAAAAATATTCGATCTCCAGAATATAAAATCAAAACAGTAGATCTCCATTCAAAAAATAAAAAAACCGAAAAACGATATTAAAAAAATATATTTTCTTTCAATAATATTATTTGGTAACTGCTTCAAATTATGTAAAAAATATACTCTAAAACTTCAATATTTTTTTATTAATATAATTCCCTTTACTGTTAAAAGAACCATTGTTTAGTATGTTACAACAGTTTTGATCGACCCATAACCGGACTGAGTTTTAGTGTTCCTATTTTTCTATACATTATAATGTTTAATATATTTCGTTATTTATTCGAAAACATCGTGACTTATAAATATTGTTATTGAATACAATATAATATTTTAATATTTACGAGTATATATATTATACTAAATAATATTACCTGTAAAATTACTACCACATATTATTGTATATTATCATAATAATATATCAATGTTCATAAAAAGGGTATAAAAAATTAAACAGTACCTTTAAGTACCTAATACCTAATAATGCCCTTGTTTATTGAAATAAACCTATCAATCAAATAATAATTTAAGCCTTCATTTCTAAAACATACAAGTCAATATTCATTACCTATATATGAAAAAAATTACTCATAGGAAAACATAATATACTCATATTATATATTACCTAGGTATATGTTATCAATTATGACTCTGATATTGAACACCGTTGCGTAGTGGGTTTAGATTATTTTAAATTGTGTTAATCGAGGATATCATTAACTTTTAAATTGTCCATCTACATTATTTTCTCAAATAAAACATAATTTGTTTAATTATTTTTATAATCGTAAAAATAATGAAATGTTTAAATTACCTATATATTTTATTTAGTACCTATTATTTTAACCATTTATATTGCAAGTAATATTTTAAGGAAAAGAACAACGTATAGAAGCCAATTTTTCTTGTTAAATATTATATACATAATGTATATTATATGTTATGTAGATAAAATATACTTTTATTAGGTATTTGAGTTCTAAACAGTTTGAATCCTTAAACTATTTTAATTCAATTTTAATATACTTATTTCTGATTTATAGTCTTAACTTATTTTAGCAACTATATACGCTATTACAAGGTAAACAGCTTAGGTTGCTTAGGATACATTATTATATAAAGTCAACAATTCTGCATACGAAACAAATCAGATGTTCATAATAACGGTTGGCACTATTCCAATCATTTTTTTATTTTAACAATACAACTAATGACAATGGATAATAAACTTGTTATTATTCGAATGTATTGTATAAGATAAAATTTTGGAAACCAAACATGGATTCAAGAATAAACAATAAGTGATGCGTGCGGATAGGTCAGTGCCGTCAAGAATGCAGCGTACAATAAAAATAATTAACATTTTTAGATTCTGAACAGAGTGAGGAATGTATTGATTTTATTGTCTGTGTATAGCAATAACTTGTCGAAATAATACTTTAAGTAATTTAAAATTTTAGGGGTGGTTTCTTATGAAAAATGTAATATCCTTGGTGCATTATACAGGTCAAAAGTATGAAGTTTCAAAAAAATCAGGAAAAATAAAATAAAAATTAACGGAAAACGGGAATTTTTACGCAAAACCAATTTTCAAAAAAATCGATTTTTTTTTATATTGTTATAACTCAAAAATTAATCACTGTAAATACTTAAAATGTTCGCCAAATATTTATATTAGCGTTATCTATACATGGTTAAAGCTTTTTTAAGTTATTTAGAGACAACTGAAATTTTCGATTTTTCTAAATAGGTAGTTTTTTTTTTGAAACGTCAACGTCGATAAAAAAATGTTGGATGCCTAAAAAAACTTCAAATTCAATACAAGGTTTCTCATAAGTTGTTATGATTGTAGATAAAAAAAAATAAAAAAAGTGAGTCACAATTTTTTTTATAAGCGTTTAAAGTTCAAATTTTTACGAAATATGTCAAAATAGCGAAAATTTGAGAGTAATTTTGTAGTTGAAAATTCATAAAT
>VUJU01001044.1:0-70343 GCA_009835225.1 Aphis craccivora | reverse complement strand
ATTTTTTTTTGGTTTTTCCCGGCGCTTTTGAAAACTATTGGAAATTTTTTACTTTTGACCCCCCAAAGTACAAACTACATTCACTTTTCTATCCGAAACAGGGTCCATTTTTTAAAATCGGAGCACTTTTACTGCTCCAAAACGTGGTGACAGACACACAAAAAAAAAAAAAAAAAAACACACATCATTGTAAAATCAATACATTCTTCACTCCGTTCAGAATCTAAAAATGGCAACTATTATTAGTTGTGTAGTAGTAAAAAAAAATATACACATTTATAATATGTAAGCAGCAATAACAATGGTAATATTTAAAAAGATATAATTTAGACTTGTGTAGTAGCTTATACCACAAAGTGGATTGCCAAATGCGAAAAAAATATAAAATAAATATAAATATTTGGTGTCAATTTCAAGAAAAAAATCAATTTAGTATTTTTTTTTATGTTTTTTCAAGTCACTGTGTTGAGATAAAATGGTTTCAATTTCATAAAACAGTAAATCGTTTTTGTCTTATTTCATTTAAAATAATTCTTGTTGCTCCTTTATGCTTACTAAAACATGATCAACCAGTGAAATACAATTAACGTTAACACTAGGTACATTTATATGAATTTCGTTAATATGAATTCCGAGAAAACAAAATAATGTATCCGACCAACTACATGAAATCACCCTGTATCGTAAATAGAAGCAACAAACAGAATATATTTTTGTTTGTAAAGTAATTTATATAAACTAATCTAGATATAAAACCAACCAAGGTAAAAAAAATATATACCTTTATTAAAACAAAAATATTTATATGGTAATCACAGCTAATAGCTACTGCTGTAGTTAAAGTTTATAATAACCTAACCTTAGGACAAATAAAAATAAAAACTCATTCTCGTTCAACAATTATTAGATAATATTATCATATTATCATAACAGCAAGTCGCAAGTATATAATATGATTGTTTTAATCGTCTTCGAAACGGCAATTACTTAATCCTAATTGTATAAATACAACTCCGCGCTATACGTAGCGAACGAAATAAAGAATTAGACACTGAGAAATGTCAATTCACCACAAATGTCGCATTATGAATGAGAGCGCCGTTCCCCCGATCAAATATAGTTCAACATCATAATATGTATATATATAATTATATTATGTAAGGAAAAAACTATGACTTACATTATATTATAATATCACATAGACGTAAAGCAGATACAATTAAAATAATTAAATTTTCATAATAATATGGATTTCGTGCGACATTCAAACATAACATATGAGACATCAACACGGCGACTATAATTTTTTGGTTTGATAATATTAATATGAAAGACGATACGCATTTTATTGTCCATTGTCCGATAGTTGTTATTTGTAGACAGGGAGGTCCACGCCGGCGGTATTGGATGAACGAAAAGTTTGCACATCTAATGGAATGGACCGGATAAATAATAATATATGAACCGCAAACGGGAAACAATAATAATAATAATAATAATAATAACGTCATTTATAGCGCGCTGCTGCGCCGAGTTCGTAACACGACACCCAAATGCACTTTAATAATATAACATGTGATAATATATAATGTGTGTGCATAACAATAATATAGCTATGCTAGAGCACAATACGTTTTGTGCCAATCATTGTACATCTGGATCAACGACGTGTTCAACGGTATTCGAGAACAGTTTTAGAAACAACATACACGATTTATTCAAATTATCGACGATGGAGAAACGTACACCGATCAGTTTCAGAGTATCGCCAAAGACCGATAAAATGCGTAATTTAAATCGAAAATGAATACCCCCCATGTGTGTGTGGTCACTGATGACGATTGCCATCGTCGCAATTAAGGGCCGAGAGGATCTTTTTTGCTAGTTTATTCAAAGTTACTACAGTGATAGAATTTATTTTACAATACAGTTTTTGAAAGCACTCTGCACAACAACAATTATTATATTAATATCGATCGTAGCTTAGATCCCGCCCGGTTAAACCTCTTCAAAGTTAATATTCTAATTGAGTGAATTGTAAATTTACGTCAGCGAAACTCTGCGACGTCGGTTTCTATATTATAATAATTGATAAACGTGTTTTAAATGTTATAACCAACTTTTAGTTGAATTTTAAATGTAAATCACTAGATTACATAAATCAACTATTGGTACGTTGTACCACTATAATATACATAATTTTAAACATAATACACTTTACACAAATACACACTACTTCATGTCTTCATTTATTATTACTAGAATATCATTAATGGTTGATTTTCAAAATAGATTAAGCAAACGGACATAATGACGTTACATTTGATTGACACAATACCGATAGATTTTACCTTTTACCTAAACAAATACTAAATTGTATTTCAAATCTGACCAACAGAGTTGTATTCGATTACTACCTATACTGTTATCATAAATTCAATACATAAAAATATACTTTTTACAAAATTATTTTAATTTATGAAATTTACATAATATCTATATAATACACAATACTACAATTTTCAATTATTCAATTCCTATTGGTAAACAAGAAACAATAGGTCAATATAGAATTCAATGATGAAAGTAAAATGTATTATACGAGCTTCTTAAACATGCGAACGGTATGAAGCGAGGCTAGAAACTGTTGGAATACGCACTACTCGATGCAGACAAAAAGTGTAGTCTGATTTAAATATAAATGCATTCTATTATGATATAATAAAAACAAAATTATTAGAAAAAAAAATGCATAAGTTATTATGTGTGTATTGCAATGCCAAAGCAAAATACGAATAAAATGATATAAAAGTGATGAACAATATTATCGAAATTATAATTTATTTTAAATGCTAATTTAAAAAAAAAATGTATATCATTGATAAATAGGTACTTAGCCCAATGATTCAGATATATATGCCTGAATATGATTAATATTAAAATTCAAACGTTTACAGTTTTTGGGGCGGCTTACGTCGCTACGAACATCAACAAAGCACAAGAACGCTAAAGGTATATTGACTAAATTTAGAAAATCAATGCTCCTCATATTATGGTCAGCTACATGCCTACATATTAATTTTGCTTATGCGTTCGAAAACATTCAAATGTATTCGCAAATCGGATGGAAAAAAACCAAAAACATTATGTCTCTAAGAGTTTTTTAATAAACAGAATTAAAATAAAACGTTGATTTATCTGAATTTTTTGAAAATGAAAAAATATACACAATACCATTATTAAAAGAAATCAAATATTGTTATAACGAGTTTATGTATAGTATATTATTTAAACATCTCATTTTAATTTCAAGTATTGGTACAAACATATATATATATATTTATATTGAATTCCTTCAATAGCGGGATTTTTCCGGTCAGATAATATTTTATAATTGACTGTTATTTTTGTGAATCATAAATCATAATAATATATTATATAGTTCTTGATAGACGTATACAATGTAGAAGTAAAAAACAACAGTGTTTTATCAAATGGAAAAACATAAGTCCTCAATACCACTATGTCTATGAAAAAAGTTTAACAGTTCGATGACAATATTACGAGCTAAAATCAACAAAAGAGTATTCCGTTCTTTTGTTACAATCAAATTTGCACTGGCTGAATTATATGCTGTTTGTTTTTTAATGACTTTTTTTTTGTCTTCGGCGGCGGCGGCGGCGGCGTTCCTACAAATGTTGAAAACTAACAAAGGCATCATTTAGATACATCAAGAAAACGTGATATCAGTTAAAATAATGATGATAATATTAAAAAAAGAAAAAAACATATTTTTAATCTGCAGTAATCATGAACAGTGTACCCAACCACAAGCGACAACGGAAAAAAAAGTATATATATATGCGACGTAATTTATAGGCTAATCGATTTTTACCCCTTACACGCACATACCGTTAGGTAAACACATATTATGTGTATACATGTATAAAATAATAATAATAATAATAAATGTCCTGCAGCTTCCAAAGTGCGGGTGATAGGAATACTACCAGGTGGCTGAGGTTTAATATTAACGACGTTCTCGGTCAGGGACACGACGATATGGGAACATTTTTTTTTTATTAATCACACACACACCACCACCCACTTACTAACCTATATTATAACACACCCGCACCGTACAGTATACATACAATAACAATACGGCTGGTACTCGTAGTCGTTATAATGCATGTGCATATTGTGTATATATATATATATAACATATATGCATATAGGATTTTAAACCTGCAGTGCAGTAGAACGATATTCCATAAATTCGAATGACTTTAATCCCGACTAGAATAGAATATGACTCAACAAATTTGCCGAAAGATATCAAATTAGTTATTGGACTCTCGCACAGAAAAAAAGACATTTCTATTTTTTTGAGACATTTTCAAAAACATGACATGACGTATTATATACAAGTATAATACATTGTTGATACACTAAAACTCTAGGCGACTACTCGCGCACATGACACGTCCGATAATAATCACTCGCAACGACTGCCGAAGTCATTTTATTTTTTTTATTTTTCGATCGTTTCGACCTATTTTCGACTCAGATACCTATATCAACGTAAAATTTAGTATACATACTACAGCTAGCATGCATATACTGCATTGTTTGATCACACCTTCAACCAGTTTATTCGATAACTACACGAAGTTTGCGATGATTATATCGTCATCAATATCGTTAGTACTATTATTATTATTATTATTATTACTATTGTCATTTATTTCTTTAAATATATTTTTTTTGTTCCTCCGTTATCTTTTAAGCACTTAGTTATAGAGGAGCTCCTTTGGCATGAGAAACGTTTTGTCCGAGAGACGGGCTTCACCGTTTTCCCTGGAACGCAGCCAGAAACCACCGCCACCCTCATCGCGGTCGGAATCGATATCCACCCCCGGGACCTGAACGGCTCTTGCACGGTGTACATACACTCACAGGCCGCATACATACTCGCGCACACGCACACATAAATTCGTATACGCCGGGTCCACTGGTTTTGTGTAAACGTACACATTTTATCGGTGACGGGGGAGCAAAACGGGGCTGAGTGGAAGGGAAAAAAAGAAAAAATATATAGAGGGCGAATGAGATGTGACCCGAAAGTTTGTGTGTGTGTGTATTTATTTTTATTTTTATTTATATATATATTTTTTTTTCTGCCAGGTCCCATTTGTTTGCTTTCACGTTTATTCGCATTGTTACGAGGGATGTGCTCGGGACTCTTGTTTTTATTTATTATTGTTTTTTTTTTCTTTTCACTATCTATACTGCCTGGGCATTGTATCCGTCACACCCGACGACGGTCGCATACACACACGTATGTTTTGGTCGTATATTATAATAATATATATATATATATATATTATAATACAGTGTTGCTTATAGCCACTGTGGGGTTGGAACCGCGATAACTATTATTTTGATACGCTTTGAAGTGAGTACTTTGACCTAACCTTGGACGTGTTTGAACTTTGTAGTCTTCGAGAGTCGACGATCGAGCCAAGACGCAAACGAAACGGGGAAGCATCATTTGTGCGGAACGGCGTGGAAGAAACTGCGCCGCAAAATATTTGTAAATTTCAAGTATATTTACCAATACCGTAGTCACGACACGTTAGTGATTAAATGTATAGAAATAAATCTAATTCAATCGTTTTTCAAGTTGGTGGTCGTTTATATAATGTTTCAATTTAAATTATATAATATTATATATACAAGGTTATTCACCAAAAATGCTCAACTTTCTACAAATACTCAAACAAACACACCTTAAACATTGGATTTCCTAAGATAAGTAATATGTCATTTAAAATTTTTTAGGTATACTTAAAAACTTTATTCTCAAATACTTAAATATTTTATACCATAATATAGTTATTCAAATTTGTTTTTTATGTATAAATAAGAACCACGATTGTTTTCTGTAACTATTATAAGTACAAGATTATTTTGAAAATGTTAAATAATTTTAATCACAATTCAATTGTTTAAATTTCAATTCATTAAACATTTAACTCATTGAAAAGAATTATTATGAACATTATTGAAATGGTAGGTAGGTATAAAAGATATAAGTAATTGAATTATTTTGGTGAGGTACTACCAAAAACAAAACAAAAAAAAACGTATACAGAAATACAACATTTGAGGTTCAGCTATCAAGAAATAATAATTTAATTTAAAATTATAATAGTATGGAAATATGGAAATATTATATTAATAACAATAATTAAAGTAATAGGTTATATTATTTTCGTTTTGTTTTTGTGACAATCCTCACAAGATAATATAATCATTTTATTTGTATCGTTTAATATTGCCATTCAATTGCAAAATATTATGTCTAAACCTTAAACTTAAACAAAAATCCCAACATGATATCCACGTCTTATATATTATGAGAACAACCCAGGTATAAATAGAAAACATAAAATAAACAATGGATCGGTCAAGTTATAATAATTATTGATACTTGCCTTTCCAGTTTAAATAGTGTAACTTTTTTTCGTGTACATTCTATTTTATTTGTGTACCCATTTTACGATGCCGTGTGCCTATCCCGTTTTGGTCCTAAAACAATGAACGAAATGAATTACGTTTACTCGAAACGCTAACACCATTAACACTATTTTATAAGCATTATATTATACACTAGCATCTGTTATGTACATGTATTTTTATTACGTTCAGTGACACATTTCATATTTTTTTTTTACAGAAAATATATTATACAATATTATTATATACACGTTAATATGTAATATATTTAACCGGACGATAAATTTTCTGTCCCAAATACTTAAAATAAAACCCTAAATAACAACAATATACAACCGGCAGCTGTACGCACATCCATGGCCACCCTAGGTTTGGTATACGTATGAACTACAAATTATAAATACTTGTGAACGTGTTAATTTATGAAATTATTTTTCCGCCGTTCGAACTTTGAATCGTTTAATTGAACACGATTATTAGTTTATTAATGCAATACGTCTGAATTAACGTTAAAACGAATTTATGTACTTTGAAATAATTTAATAACTTATTTAAAACCGTTTATTATTGTTACGAAAATCGTACTTGCCGTCTACTGAGAAAAGAGGTACACGGTTTCGGTAATTAAATTTTCTATGACGTATTATTTATGTACATTAGTTGTATATTCCGTAACCAGTAAGATCGTGGCGGAATCAAACAATTCCTACCACAAGTAATTTTTAAAATAATTGTTTAAAAAAGATTTAAACTTTTTGTACGCGAGGTATATATTGAAGTGTTTAATTCTCCACTGTTCCGTGGAAAACTCTATTCAGTTAATATAATTACTAAACCCGTAATAAAATATCATAAAGACTCCGATAAGTACTCATTTATTCAAATATATTTTATATTAATATTTAAGTTTCGAATAGATTTATCACGGTGGAAAAATTAATTAAACGCAGAAAGTAAAATATAAGGTGTATGGCAGTACCTATATTATATTGAGCATCTATAAAAGGAGATTTTTTGTTGGTTTATTATGAAAACATAATCGAATAAATACTACCTATTCAATGTATTTAGATTTTAATTTAGAATTTATCGTATGTAAAAACTATTATTGAATTCAGCGAGGAGCGATTAATGTATTGATTTTACAATGATATGTTTTTATTTTTGTGTGTGTGTATCTGAAAACTGAGTTTTTACATAGGAATATAAATCTAAATATTAGATCTTCAACATTGAGAGTAGTTTCTAGTAGAAAATAGGATCTATTTGTTAATTGGAGGAAGATCAAAAGTAAAAAGTCTCCAATGCTTTTATAAATAAGACAGTCTATGAACCTATTATATTCCTAATAATATTTTATTATGTACAATGTACATACTTATACTTCTATTAGTTATTCTTTTTTCTATTCCCCAAAAAAAAAAAAATAATATGCATAATAATATTTTCTCAGAAAATATACTATAGTCCATTTAAAATTAAAAAGCTAGTCGGTGGCCAACTATTGCACAAGGGCGTGGTCACTATACGGTCGGCTTACGGATGGTTGACATTGGTAGGGATGATAGACAAACGGGTGTTGTCTGACCGCCACCGACGGAAACTGGTCGCCGCCGACTAGGTTTCTGATTTTGAACGAACTATATATAGCTGTTATTAATTCATAAATCTGTACTGACTACTGGTGTATCATAGATTGATGTGAACAGATTCGTAGTAGAAATAGATTAAAAAGAATTAACAAATTTCGAAAATTTAATTGTTAATTTAAATATCAATACAAATATCATTGAAAATGTTCAGACTCTAAGATTAATATAATAATATACATAATAATTAATGTTACTTAAATTAAGGTTATCTAATTACACCATAAACGTATTCGTGCTTTCAACGCTACGTTTTTTGTATAGTTATATAATATAGGCTTATAAATTGACAACAGTAAGTAATATTATACCCAATAATAATATCATTATTATTGTATAATGTAAATATGTGATATTTTATTGGTAGATATAAGTGTAATCAACCATAAAATCTAATATAAAAAATAATAAACTACGTTTTTAGTTACTATTTGATAAATGTCCATAGTAATACTCATGTATTATAGTCTTAACGTCTTCGCTCGGAATCATCATTAATGTACACTGTGATACACATCATTGAATTAAAATTTAACACATTCATATTGCAGTGACCTACTCATTTTTCTTGCGTCTATATATTTTCGTACTTCTTTATCTATATATTTTGTATTTAAATTTAATTATTGAAATCACAAAGAGTACGCTATGACCACAACAGTTACAAAGCATAAGCCGAAATCACTTTGAGTATGAAAGGAAAGTATTATATACTGGAAAGTAAGTCGAGATTAAATTGTATATTATATTTATGACTCGCCATCGATTTTGTGTAGGTACCTACACTGAGTAAATTTTTATTCACGGCTACAATCAAATTGATAGAATTAGTTTTGAAAGTTGTGCACCTATATAAAATATAATATATGCTGGGAACTATTCAACGCGGGGAACCAAAAACAAAAAAACTTTCCCTTTTAAAATGGGAAACTAGGAGTAAACTCTCTGGCGGTGGATTTTACATATCAAAAGCTTATTGAAGTCATCATATCTTTGAGAAGTTTTGGAAATTTTTTTTTACTCACCTTCGGGCTTGTGTTATTTAAATTTTTAAATGTAAATTTAAACCGTTCATGAATCTTTTGATTAAGGTAGGTTTTCAGTAGGATTTAGTGTTTCCGACCAATTTATAAACACGACCGGAGCGAGCGCACATATTGTTGCTTGAATTATTTATTTTTTGTAATTTATTTTTCTTTTTTTAATAAATCGTATTTTTATTAACACACACACATTTCTGTGGGTAATTTATTTTCATGGGACACTTGATACTAAATTCTAAAAAAAAAAAATGTGACGTTATATATTCTTTCCCATAAATATTAAACGTTAGAAAAAAATAACCCATTTTATACTGTATAGCGTGCGTATATACACTAATACTTTAAATTCATGAATTGTTTATATGTCTTATATTTTCATTGCAACTTTCCGACAACGAAAATGTGATGGCCACAGGAAGACCCATTGAGTCAGTTTATCTAACTTTACTAAGTTAAGGTATATGAAATCCCCCGAGTAAAGAGATGTCCACGGAGATTTTCTTTGACGGATATTCGTTAAATCTTCAATTCTACGAAGGTTTAAATAATATTATTCGCTATAAGGCAAAGATTCTGTATAATATATATATAATATTATGTATTACTTTAGCCCAACTATGGTTGTTTTCTTGTTTTTCTTTTTATAATGTAGTCCATAGGAATTAAACAAATATACATAACCTTTATTCATATGTTTACAGAATTCGATATAAGTAATTATCCAAATGTATAGAAAAAATAAACTAATTCGTCTTGATTTCATTTTATTTTTATTTTTAAGAGACATAGAAGATCAATTAAAATAATAAAATTATTGAAGAAAATTTTTTAAATTCTAAATATAGCGATAGCGAATTATAGATCAGTATTTTATTTTATTTTTACAGTACAAAAATGTATATATTTCAGTTTCTTAAAGCAACCGTTCTTGGTCAGTAAATGGGTTAAACCACTTCTATAGACTGTAAAAAATTGAACAAACATTTATAATATAGGAAATAGGGATACTATTTTCAAATTTCTTATAATGATATTCGAGTAAATACATAAATGGTGAAAAAAAAACTAAGAAAATATTTGTGTTATTTATATCACAAGAAAATATTTACAAACTCAATAACAGTGGGTAATAAATCAATTATTTTAATATCCGTGGGTGGGAATTCCATTATTCGAAATATTTGATAGTAAAAAATCAAATCTCATAGATATGCAACTTCTTTTCCATCTTTTAAAACATAATTTACATTATGTCATTATACAATCTTAGTTGAACATTATTTTCATAACTCACAACGTTATAAAAATACTACACGGACAGTATTATTATTCAGAGTTAAAAAAAAATCGATTAGTTCGGACCATGAGTATTCGATCTCAAATCTCAATCTTCGAGACTAAAATACTTTAATATATTGAATATTCCCATGTTAGTAAGTTATAAAAAACACGTTGTTTTAAAAAAATCGCGATAATAGTCTAGTAAACTAAATGTCTATCTATAATATTAACATTATTAATAAATTCTATATCGTATTTAAAAATTTTAAGCACTTGCAAGTTTCAACTGTTTCTTTTTATATTTGTAAAAATATTTAATAACAATACTATACTGACCATTATAATACTTATACGTAAGTTCATAATCGTAATTCGTAAATCAATCGCAATTGTAATTTCACCGAGAAACTATTATCAACCCATGGCTTATTCCAGTTATCCGAATCAAAACTTAGGATTACCGTTGACATTTTCGTTGGTAATAATTAACATTCGTATGGGGCGAAGTATATTATTTTCCTGATACGACACGCGTACGGCATAACCGTTATTTTCGCAATTACATCACAATATTAAGCGCACACTTCATCAGCAGCAGTATCGCGATATTCGCTTATAATAATATAATGTACACTATGTACGCGCGTAATACATTAGACGCGCAGTAACGAATACCTCTAAGGACAGTTTAAGTTTTAAACGAGCCAATTTCGCCGTAATTGGGATGCTAGCAGGTAGCCGCGGTGGTTGTAGTCTTTATGCGAAAACTACGCGCGGGCATTAGTTATGCGAAAACTTATAATCAAAATCCGATTCCCAGGTGCGTATATGAGGGGATAATGGTACGTGTGCTTATTCTGAGCGGGGCGAGATAATATTATACCCGAACGCACTCCCGTTGTGCACAGATAGGTAGGTACAGATATAATAATTATGCCAGCGAAAAACGTCGATAACCGATCCGACCTACGCGTGTAATATGACTTTGCGGTGTTAGCGGACGGGCAAAATACGACGGGTGGGCGGGGGTGTGGCATGAATCAATCAGTGTTCGATGCAGATATGTTTTGGTGAGGGTGCTCGGCCAACTGTATGTACCTCCATATTATTATGTATATATATTATATTATATAGGTATTTATAATTTATGTATATATAATATATATATATATATATCATTCCATCATCCGCTCCGTTCTATGTCAGACGTCGCCCGGAAACTGTGAATCGGGTCGGTTCAAACGATATTTTGTAATTCTCCGCACTACGTCATGTTATACGCGGATGTATATAACAGCAATTGAACGAGCGTGGACAGGGCTTTTTTATTACTTTTTTAGAAAACGAGAACAGAATAACATTATATACGCACAAATCGATCGGACGGTATGACACGATAATAAACAGCAGCCGTCCACTGCAGCGCAGTTCACTGTACCCGATAACGGGTATTATAGGTAGTTGTTATCAAAGAACTTATTATAGTACGGTCATTCCGCGCACCTTCATGATCTAACCTAACCTTTCCGTCACGCCGTTGTTTTTTCTAGACATTAACTCGACGACAGATGTAATATATTTCGTACCACAAATAAAACTGGTGGCGTTCACCAAAGTACAAAACAAAATAATACATTTTTATTATAATCACAGGCAGTGACCAAAGATTTCTAGGGTACCTATATAATAAAATATTATGTTTTTTTTTTTTTTTTTTTTTTTTTTGAGCTATCAATATAAAATTTTTACAGCTTGACAATTACAACTAAAAATACAATATAAAGTAACGGTACAGGATGACAAAAAGAAAAAAAAAATCCCAATATAAATACATACTAACAAGACTAAAAACAATCAGTAATTAAGAAAGTTAACAGAAACTGAAAACTTCCATAGCAAAACAAAACAAAAATAAAAAAAACAAAAATAATTAAATAAATTAGTGAATGAGTAATATATAAAAAAATTGAATAAACGTTTAAGTAAAATTAAATCAACATAATCAAATTAAGAATCCAGCATTTTCGAAGAATCTCAATATAATAATAATAATGACTCTTGAGAAGGAATTAAGAATAATTGAAGGTTCAAGTGACATAATATTGTTATTATGTAAAAAGCGGAGTAATTTAGATCGGGAATTAGAAAATGATGGGCAATCAGCTAGAATGTGTGATAATATTATGTTTGACCAAATAAAACGACCCCCTGCCGCCCGTATATGTGAATTTTATTCACCAAAAACTATTTATTATCCGTTTTTCCCTCATCCGTTAGTCGTTCTTATTCGCCGTACATTACACATTCATAACGTATTCCGCAAAGCAATGCAATCAGACTCATCGATGAATAAGTTTTTATCACGAATAGAATATAATATTATAAAAACACCCGGCGGGTAAATCAAACTAAAGATGCGCGGGTCGTGTCAGTCTATTATCATTTTCGTTCCGAATTTTTCAGTTTGGTAAATAATATTTGTTTTAGATACTCGTAAATTATTTGCACACATAATTATTGTTACAATGCTCTATTTGAGGAAATCAAAAATCATTACAATGGTAAATTAATTTGTATTATACATTTATACCTATAATAGTCTATACTCTATATAGTGCATTTACATCTGTTTCACTAACATTAAAATAGATCAAACGCATTTGTTTGGCATGAACTCCCGTCGACAAATTGCATTTTTCGTACAACCTTATATGTATACACGTTGATTGAATAAAAATATACATGTCCTCGAATAGCTGTGTGTAATAACGTCATGTATCGAGGAATCGTATGAACGTAAAACACAATTTCGTTGATGTTCACAACAGAAAATTTGTAAATACATAAAGTGACTCGGTGCTCCTTTTGATATAAAACGCTAGCGTTAAAATGTATAAGATGACGTAAAGTGATCTGATGAATACCAGCGGTGACATTGCACGAATATAATATACATCTATAATAATAGGTCGACCGAGAATTTCGTTGGAATTACGTGTTTGATACACTAAAATTAAGGTTATTTATCGTGTTGTTATTATAATATATTGTCGAAATGGTCTTCAGTCGAGTGAGCGAAGTAAATCGCCGACGACACGAAGCCGTGCATTAAATTTAGTCGAGCACATCTCGTGGTAGATCCTTTCCCCTAACTCGCACTCCTTGTCCTGCAAACACACACGTATGCAAACATATGACGACCCGTTAAAGTATACTTGTATGTAGTATGTGCTTGTATTCGTGTGCATGGTAATGACTTCAAATCGTGCCGTCGAGTTTTCACCCACCGTCGCATTGTTGTAGAGAAAATTAACTTATCCAAAGTTCTCTCGGATTAACATAACATATTTAGAATAAGTTTGCAGGATACTATGCATTATACACACACGATATACGCCAAATGTCAAACGTATTTGTTTTAGTTTTTCACACCTTTGACGTGGAGCGCATTATTGCAGTATGTGATATTATACATAGGGCATATTTTTGTGGTGGAGAAGAATCCAATTAAATGATATATTTCAAATGTGTATGACGTGTATGTATTTATTTTCTTTTTACTATGCATTTAATTATAACAATAAAAATTATGATGATATCATGATATTAATTATTATTTATTACCTATAGGTTAGTAAATAAAAAACAAATTAATTTTATTAACTAAGTGCTATACTTGCAAGGGATGTCTGCACTAGAAAATAGAAGTCCACCCCTTTTAACCCGCCTCTGCAGGCGCACAACATGCTTTGTCCGTACGTCAATGTGAGGTATACGCACTATAAATTGTATTATATGTTCTATATATGAGTTTGATTATTGCAAAACTCAATAGGTATTACAGTATATGTATATATATATAATATATATAGTACACCTAACTATGTGCATTGTGCATACTGTGTGTATTTCGGGATAGAAAAAAAATGTTTTATGGGTTTCCCTCGACCGTATAAATAACGTATTACAAGATATAATTTGCCTGTAAAAATATCGTTTTTGTACTTACAGCGTTTATTATACGAGCCACGAGGTAATACATTTTTAAACGCGCTACCTTTTCGATTTTTAATATTATATAATTATGTTACGTGAACACTAAAATCATAAAATCATCACGATAGGACACGACGTCTAAATATATAATTTGAGTTTTAGATTACGTACTACGGAAAAACGCGTTAATTGAGTACTAAATTATATAAATTGTTTTATTTTTGGAACTTGGTAGTATATGTAAACCATTCTAGTAAATAATTCTAATTTTTGATTCGTAGTTAGTAGGTACAGTTGATTGAATTTATTGAAACTTTTAAAACCGCAAACGTCCATATAAAAAGTCAACAATTTAAATACATAACATAATATTATGAATTATGATATCCATCATATTTTATTTACCAGTTTGTAGATTTCACCACTGCTGAACACGCACAAGTTTTCTAAAACTTCGAGAAGCAAATGAAAATTTGGGTTTTATTTATTAGACTTTTTGTAAAAAAAAAAAAAAAATGAAAAAAAATAAAGAAAAATACTAACATTAAAGACCTATTGCGTGCGTAAAAAATCGTTGATAATCTACAGTGACCATGCCAAAACACCCTGAGCGAACGAACCCAACGAAAATAAGCAATAAATTATTAAAAAGAAATAAAAATGAAAAAAAAAGGTATTTTTACACTCATCTCGATATTTCGTATACGTTAAATAATATATTGCGTCGACCAAATAATGGAAATGAATGCACTCACACGCATACTAACGCGCTCTCTTTTTAACATACACACACACACAAACATAATTATACGTACTCACTCGCACGTATGGGTTTCTATCATATACCGAAATTCTGTTTGCAGTTTTTGTTATAGCTAGTTGGCCAATAAATCGACGGGGCCACGCAGCGCGCCGGTTGGCTTTCGCAGATAAATTCCATCAAATGGCACGTTAAATCTTCGACCTCATACGCATTATAACTGAATTATATTGCCAGCGCCCGTTTTATTTCCCTCCATTCCAAGCTCAAATCCTTCCGAAACGCCTTTGCGTACTTACTATAAATATATATATATATTTATGTGTGTATGTGTGTGTATAATATTGGTTCTTTTTCCGCAGAGCTCTATTATTTTTCCTTTCTCCCCTTTCCGATCTTTTCGCGCGCGCACTTTCAAAAAGCTTTTTCCACGACTACCGCTACAAAACGATTATCTAAAAGGAAAACAAACGTTACATATACCCAAGCGCAGACGTATTGAAAAACCTTTCAATATCGAAATTCGAAATTAGACTCTGTCGACTGAATGCGTATAATGGAATAAACATTTCATTGTTTCCTGGGGTCCTCCGCGAAACCATTTTTTGTAGTTTATACACACGTATCGTAAACAAAAATTAAATGAAAAATACAATTTTGTTGCCTTCAAAGCCGTCACTGCAGAACGTGAAATTTTGAGTGATATGATACAAAACAGGACCAGACGTATCTTTGATCATAGATGCGGACCTTTTAAACTTTGGACCTTTATAATACGCCCGTTCATAAATCTCCATGTTGAATAGTCTAGCCATAATCATTTTCAGCTCCAAGTTTTCAGTGGATGGTTAAGGCAGATAGGAGTGGGAATGAGTACGGGTCGGTGGTAGTGGTGTGGAGGTCAACCGGGACGCCGCTACCCGCTTCCTATGCCAAAATAAGTGGCGGTACACGCTGAGTTATAATAAAAATCTGATGCCATTTTTCTTAGCCCCTCGCGTCCTTCCGGAATCCCGCAGAGAAAGAGAGAAGAAAGAGTGACGGGTGTGTGCGTGTATGTATAAGATAGATACCGAGGACTTAAACCACGGAGAATTGGAGGAAAATGGACTTAAAAGATGAGGAAGAGAAAAAATACGTGGGAGAGTATGAGAGAGGAATAGATACGGAGAGAAAAGGCCACGCCACAGTTATTTTTACTGACAAATTATTATTGGTCTCAGCCCCTTGGTTTCCGTTGACTATATATAGCTATATATGGTACACGAATAAAAATTGTGGCTACGATTCAGTAATAATTTTGGAATAAAGGAGGAAAAAATATAATGGACTGACTAAAAAAAAATCTGAATTGGCGTAAATATAGTTTTACCCTCATCTAAATGAAGGTGTTCTACACTCTTTGAAGTTTTTGGTTACCACAATTACTTGGGTTCATTCAGAAAAAAATATATTAGATTTATTCAGAAATGGTTTTTTTACCTTTTTATGTTATGTTATCGCAAATATAATTATATTTACAAAATAAAAATAAATTATTGGAATTTTGCAATATCTAATATCTTCAATTTATGGCATTTAATAATAATATTAAATAATTGATAAGCAATTACTATTAAATTCATATTAACAAGCAGTAATTACGCTATATCCCCCCCAATTTTGTTCATATCACTAAAGTTTACGACTATTTAGTTTATCAATATAATATAATATACTTATATCTACCTGTAATTCGATAAATCTAAATAAAATTAAAATATTTGTATCATTTTGATTTGTGTAAATTTTAATTAATGAAATCAACATCATGTATTTATAATGTTGCGTGCCAATATTAGAATTGAATCCAAGTGTTATTTAAAATGAATAGTTACAACTTAATAATGAATTATGTCTTTATTACGTATAAACAAAGTACCTACATGTAACTAATAAAATAAGTGGCTGAGTGTCATGAAAGTGCTCAGGTGTTGATAGCTTTGGTACATCTGTTGTTACTGGTCTTCGACCTTTCTTATATACTATGGTGCGTCTTTTGTAGTTGTTGTTGCAAATTTGGACCCGGATTTGGTAATGTGCAATAACACTATTTAATGATTATAATATAAAAATGCGTTTTCAGAGACTAGGTGACTACAATCATAGTTGCATTCTTATTGCAATATAACAATTTGTGCGCTTACTATCCCGACAAGTTTCATGGTCATAGTAGCATATGCATCTCCTCGACACGAGGCATGGTCATACTAATCTAACCTTGATATCTCGTAGCCCATAACAATGCATAGATCATGATCTAAGTTATTATTTTATGACCGTATCATATAATTAAAGTAATTAGTAGGCAATAATAATAAAGAAATTCATTTAAAAAAAATCTACTAGATAAAATTAATATTTTTCATGTTTTATTGTATGAGAAAATATCTTTATCAAAAGTGAGAAAAAGGATAACGTTAATATTTAAATTTTGTATCATCCACCCCTTCCTTAGAATGACCATTAAAAAATTATTTCCGCTCATCAAAAAGTAATGCCGCCATTAAAGATTGATTAAAGACATTTTATTTATAATTTTCACAGAGATAATAAGTTTCACAATATTATATCGTTAAAAGAAGAAAATCTTCTAGAAACGACTGGAAAGTTTTTTGTTATATTTTTGAAGATATATATGATATATATATTATTGTACATAGTAAAATATATAATTTATAGCTTCCTTTTTTGTTTTAATTTACAATACTATAAAACTTGTTTTAGTATCTTTTTTGAATGCGAGAACCTAACCTATACTATTGTGTTTTTTCTTAGATATTAGGTTGTTTTTTTCATAAAAATTAACATGTTTTACTAAAATTATATATAAATTTTTTATGAACACAGTATAATATAATAATATACTCGTATTATTTATAATTTATTGTTCAATTTACTATTAAATAAAATTAAAATTCAATATGGAATTTCAAAAAATAAAAATGTAAATTACTGTACAATGGTAAAATCGCTATATATAATAATTATAGTATTATGTATACGATATATTGTATATGTATATAAAATGCTTATAACGACTTTATTATATTATATGTATATACAAGATTATAATTATCTGCTTGCGATTAATTTGAAACTTTTAAAGTTTATTTCATGAAAATTATTAAAAATTAGTTTCAACGACATTTTTTTCGGCAAAGTTGAGCAAAGTTTTAGAGTTAAATAAAAAATAAAGTTAAAGGAACATTTTGAAATAATAATCAAGCTCGTTACGCGACTTAGTATCATTTCAGTTGATTATTCACGAGCTTATAATATTGTATTAGTAAGATAATATGAATTATTCGAGATATAGTGAAATAGTGTACAGACGAATTGCATACTTCGCTTGATTTAATTACCTAAATGAAAATTAATGACAGACTACGATGAATTATGAAACAAATATTTACTCTAGCATAATTATCATGGATATTTCATCATAGTTTGTCGTAAAAAAATATTAAAAATATTAATTGATCACTGCTAATCTCGCTCGGCCGCCTATACGAATTCTATGTAAACGAAATAATTTATTGTCCAATCAAATAAAATAGTACGCGCGAAAGGCTCAGTATGAAATTTCTCGTGAAAATATAAATATATATTATATATGTATAAAAATATATTCTCTCGGCTAAATAATGTAGGAGGTACCTTTTGACTTTTTTGAATAATTATCTTATGTAAGATCACTATTATTTATACCAGTGGCCGTTATTAATGCCTTCGTAACTGTAGTTCGCGATTATAATATTGTTTTGATAATGTTTTATTGAAACGACCGACACTATATTATAATAATAATCCCATTACAAATGCCACAATCGAATAATATATACAATATACATATATATATATATATATATTATACAGTATACAACTGGGAACTTTGGGCCGAAATCGAATTTGAACAGAATCAATATTTGTTAAAACTATCGCAACAAATTCATTCGCTGTTATCGGTATTATACGAAAGACCGTCACAACGACGACATGTTTTTGGAAGCGCATAAATAATAAAACATTAATATGTTAAGTGTAAACCGGTGCTACTGCTGTTTGGTTTTAATTGTAAAGGTAAATGCATATTATCACAAAATCGTTTTGGAACGTTTTAATTAATTTCAACTCGCATACCGCCAAAGTGGAAGCACTCGGTCGTGTTGGCATCGTTTTCATCACAGCACAGATAGCATAATAATTATTACGACTTACGATATTTAAAAACGAGCTGTGAGTTTGTGACCCAATAACTATTGGTGCATCAAGAAGGGACTTAGATATTAAATTGTATTTTAACCCCACTCTCTAGTCCCTGAGTTACATTTTATTTATAACAATTGTTTTAAATTTAATACATCTAATGCAATTCGGACACATTGTGAATTGCGCTGTAGTTAAAGTCAATAGACTTTACAATATAATAGATTATACAATATAGTATTATATATAATGTCGTGCGATAAATTAAAAATAAACATGCATTACCTATTCCGTTTGTGCTAAGGCTTACAAACTGTTAAAATTCACTATTGAAATTATTTTCGAATTTGCGGGGTACCAAAAAAGTGAATCAAACAAAATTACATAATATTTTAATGTGGTCGCGATTGCAAAACGTGAAACCAACAAACGAACACACCAAGCTTAGGTAAACTGCAGTACACGCTGTGTGCTATTGCAGTAGTCGCATGAACATACAAACAAAAGGTTTTTCCACCCTAATTATATTATCATTATATTGTCCATTCGTTTCGTTGTTGTTTTCGTAATTGCAATTGTTAATTTGTTTATAGTGATACGGGAACTGATCATTCGCACAACTTGTGTTTTTGCACAGTCTGTGTCGCAATAACCAAATGGAATAGAATTTAAATACATCCTCGTCGTCCAGCCGTAGGTGACATTTATACATAGTTAAAACCTAAGACTTGATTGTTTCACAAGAATGGCCGTGTAAACTTTAAGCCCTGGAGACCAATCAGAGCTCGAGAACTCTGATTCGCATGCAGGTTTTGGTTAAATTATAAGAAGGCCCTGGCATGTTTAAAATAATACAACTGTTAGATAAGAAACATTCGTTTGTAGTGTTTTTGTCGTATTGTATTTGTGTGCGAGTTATTCTCATAGAGTGTGAACAGTACAAACATATATTTATAACGGTCATTGCAGCTGATAGATGAAAGATATAGGTACACTGTGTTTGTAAGCAGAAACTTGTGGATTTTTGATGTTGTTTCAATACTAAATGCATACATTGCTTAATTGATTAAAATTAATAAATCATAATATTTTATACAATATAATATGAAGCATTTATTCAATCGTCACTTCTATGATTACTATTGATATATTATGTGTAATTATTTTAAAAAAATACAAAGTATTTTAAATAGAACCACTAACATTACATATATGTATCATTAATCATAATTTACAAATGTAAGTAAGAGTGTGCCATACATAAAATATGTTAATATATCACAAACAAGCGTAGGTAACAACAATTTATTTGCATGATTGGGATCAGTATTTACTTGCAATTCCAGTTGATTCGTTAAATTTAGGACACAATATTATGCAGAGGTGGTACTGATTATGATTTAATAGCGTGGATTGAATATTGCCCATTGTGCTACTTTATTGAAGTGTTTTATATGCACTGTGTACATTGTACAGTAAATTTAATTTATCTATATCCATATTGAATATTATTATAATATTATGTATGAACATTCATGTACACGTAAGTACTATATTAATCGTAAATGAATGGACGAATAATTTTCATATCCAATTCCGGTAAATAACCGCATAAAGTGCATTTCCAAATAATTTCTCAACGCATCTAATCGCTTTTGACCCGTTATTTTTTTCTTCTCGTCGCTTATTATTTATTTAGTTTTTGGTAAAATCAAAATAGTGAAAAATATTTTATAAACAAATTAAAGTCCATACATTCCATAGCTAATGCCTACTCCAGATATGGAATAATAATATACGTCATATAAATTTACAATTATATATATATTAATTGTATGTATTTCAATATTGAATTTTATAATAACTATAAACAATTAACTTAGATATAAATTCAAAAATACAATCCACAGTCATGGTTTCATATTACGAGGAATAACTACGCTATACAAAATAGTGTTTCGAGTTCTAGTCACAATAATATAGTTTCTATGTGATTTGGCCTCTAACGACTGATCGGTTTGTAGTTTTGACAAAATGATCGTTATAAATTTATTATAAAATAGAAAAATATTGGAAACAATATCAGTGACCAATTGAATTTTGTTATAAATAAAATCAAAGTTTTGATAGTTATTGTAAATATATTGCCAATTGCCACGACATAGTCACAATATTGTTTACTAAAGTTTCTTTTCAAATAATAATAAAAGATAAGGTACTGCAATGTTAGAAGAGATTCTCAAAATACATCGTACTGGTTGCTCGAATATCAAAATAAATGTAATATGATTCATAATCATGTCAACCTATAGAATATTATATGAACAATAAAAATCGATGCTATCATATTTATTATAGAAAAAAAGCCAAAAGGGTTACAAAATATTATATATACGTATATTGGTACATTAGACATAACATATAAGTAACAGAATACAACTTCATATATATTTAAAGTGTATCTTACTTTTGCACTTAAAATAAAATGTATATTTTGATTAAAACTAAAGGTACATAATAAACATGGTTTTCTAAAGTTTGTGTGCAAAAAATTGCCTAAATTATATAAGTTCTTACGGGATCCTAATCAATTATTGTCTGATGAAATTTGCAAAACCCTATATATTAAGCGAGTTATTACGGTTTAAATCTGTAATTTGAAGTCAAAATAATAATATGATAATAAAAAATAAGAAAATACGATTAATGAAAAATTTTTAACCTTTATGAGAATATTAAATAATAATTTTAATAAGTACTAAAAAAAAAAATAGAAACCTCGAACTCCGAACAAACTATGGTGTGCAAATTCAATAACATACTTCGGAAAACAAAGTCGTATACCTATACTTTAGTATTTGAAAAAAGTAATGTGGTCAGATTTTTTCGTTCCACACTCCTATGGGCTCACGGTACAAATTGTTTTTATACAAAACTTTGCACATAATATTATTTGTCTTGTGACTTTGACAGTTTGTATTTTAAACATTATTCACCGTCAGTTCGAATCGTAATCCAATTCATATTGTTCCTTGAAACGCGTAAAGATAAAAACGTTCTACAGATAAATAATTATATATATATACTTAAAAAGAGGTCCATTGTACGCAGTATAACATATATATTAAAATAATAAAAATAAATAAAAATATATAAAGTCATTGGTCTTATTATAAAATTCTGTGACACGAAGACGTGTTGAAGTATTACAATGAAGTGCATAGTGCGTATTAGATATTGGTTTGAATAATATAAAGTAAATTACGTATATATTTCGTGTAGTATAATTTAATGACTTAAAATCACCACTAAAGCGTGTATAATTATGATATATACACGTTCATCTAGGTATCTTGCTTTTAACGTCTCACTTGCCATATTATTTTACGACGTATAACAATAATAATAACTAATCCGATATATATGTGTATTAATATACCTTAAACGATAAGAAAAATTATATAAAAAACAAAATCATTTGAAAAACTTGTGGTAGGTCGCTTTGAATAATAATATGGTATTTGAAATTAATATTTTCTACTTCCGAAGCACCAACGTTTAGACAGGCGGCCGTTTTTGTGGCAGACCATATACGACCCGTACAAAAGAAAAAAAATACTAGCCGATTTGATATTTTTTAAAACACCTTATCTGTACATAAAATCGCGTGTATGGTATACGGAATTACTGGCAAACAATCAGAAATTGATTTTTTTCCCGTACGGATTCGCAAACAAACCGAACAGCCGCTCTGAGAATCGTTTGGCTCGGAAACTTGTGCCAATGCGGCTCCTACGCGTCCAAACAATATTATTATGTAGGCGCGCATGCCGTTCCAGCTTTTAGTGATGAACGGATTTCGAAGTACGGTATATGTCTGCTTAGCGCTCAGATTATTAAATACCCACTTTAAACTATACTAGAAAATTAGCGACCGATTTTGAATGGATTTAAAACACAAAATAAAAACATGTTTTTTTCTGCGAACTATTTATACGAACAACTGCTGCTATGATAGTACTACTGGAGAAGCTATATGTGTATTTTCCAAGTTTATACGTCTCGAATTCGGAAAATACCGTTTGTGCACCTCAAATGTATAGATATAATAATATATTATATCTATAATGAAATCTACGGTGAATATTATTTGTTATCAAGTTCAATTAAAAACATTTTGTTTATCCCTTATCTAACGACAAAATATAGTATCATTTCGTGTACTGGCATATAGGAGTACACTAGTATGTACATTTATAATTGTACAGTTTTACCCAATTTGTTATAATTTGTATTTTTTTCAAATACGTTATTTTAGAATTTTTAGATTACTAACTATGTATTTTTATCAACCCCGGTCAACGTTTATTCAGTCACATCACGCTTTCAAACAGTTATTAATAATATATACGCGTTTTATAAAAATATATATACGATTTAAAAACTTTAATATATGTATAACATACCGAGAAGTAATACACTAGGTATTACTTACTCGTGTCACTCATACGAATAACTTAAGTTCATTATATATATATACATAATACATTATATGTTTATATTATATACTAAACGATATTATTATTTAAAACACATCGTATTAAACTTATACAATGGGAATAATAACAACAGGATAAAATGGATAAGTTAATTTTTTTATTTATTTATTTTCATTCGGCGAAAAAAAAACAGTACCTACCCGAAAACCAATTTCGAAAAACAATAATATAATATTATAACGGAATAATAAAATGACGTTGTTTTTTCAATAATACATATTAAACAGACCGGCTATAGCTGTACCGAACACTTTACTATATTCGTTTTATACATCCTAGGATTTTATTCGAAAATTGAAAGAATGCGTTTAACGATAAGATCAAAAGCTCTTTTTTTGATAACAATTCCTAAACACCCAAATTTCGGTCATGCGAAAGTATCAAAAGTGTAATTTCTATTTAACAAAAATTATGGTAGTTAAGTATAAAACAGTTTTACCATATTATCAATATATTATTTTCAATTTCAAAATAATAATAACATATTATTTTAACCCCTTATTTGAAATCGCGTAAGATGCCTGACCACTGTTCGTTTATAATAAAAACTGTTAGTTTGATATTGACAAAATTAAATTATTAATAAGATCTGCATTACTCCAAGTAGCAACTATCAAAAAAGTGGGGTAACCGGGTAAAGTGAATATTTTTGCGCCATTGTTGTACGTACCTATATTTAATATGGTAAACAAACTCTGAATATATTTCAAAAATTGTTAAGTTTATTATCATAACTACATGCTGTATGCAATACTATTAACTATCAAACACATTAATTGTTGATTAAAAAACATTAACTGTCTTATTGAGTATATAAAACACAAACATCCTATTTCGGGAAATAGAAAAAAATTCTTAGAACCAATGCCTGGATCAGATTACTACATTATTGTACACACCTTTCGTTATATCGGTTTTGCGTTTCGTGATGCATTGTGATAATATTTCATTGGAAATTCGTTTGTAAGAAAATATGGAATAAATATCATATTACAGAAACTTATTGACGAATGAGTCAAACACAATAGCAAAATAAACTAAAACTACGCTGCTGCAGGCCTATACGCAGAAAATCAAATATATAAAATTAAATCTTAAAAATCTAAAATGAAACTGATCTGTGTCATATTATTGAAAAAATGAGAAAAGCCTGAACGACGATTAATAAAAATGAAAAATAAAATAAAAATATTTATCAAAAAATGATGGTTTTTGCATTTTGCGTTAAGTTTAGTATTTAATCGTATTACAATCTATAATTATATAACGAGAACCAACGACACGTGTATAATATATTAATTAATTTTTGCAACGTATCAATAATATTTTCACTCACCATACTTTCATATACCTATGGTAGTAAAGAAAGGAGTGCGAACACCGCAAAGTTCCCCCAAAATGTAGACATCAATGGTTTTTCTTTTCACCAATAACACTCTACAGTATACGTTATAACGAAGCCCAACATACCTGTCGTACTACCTCGGGGTTTCAAAAATAGAATAACAATATAGCATTCGTTGGTATCTACATCATATAATATTTTTTGTTGTTAAATTGTATTTTCAGCACAAAAACACTTTGTGGTATTAAATCGCAGTATACTGGAGAAGACGTTCACGTATAGTCCGTACTGTCACGCCATACATTATATTATATTTTATATACACGAAAACACGTGTAATATTTCCGAACGCATCTTAATGTTATATTAGACATTTACAACTATAGTATTAATAATATGTATTGTATTGTGTGCGGCACACGGAGAACAAACAGTGACGTATAAATGTACAATATCGAACGAACGGAGTTTTATTGTTGTTGTTTTTAACCGACAGACGGATGTATAATATATATGCGATTGTACGGCATTCGTGTGTAGTGGTGGGTGAGTATAATAAATGCGTATAATGTATGTATATATAAATATATATATTTTTTTTTCAGGAACGAAAAACCGATTCCGAATAGTTTGGCGCCATCGAGTTTCGCAGCGATGTCGCTCTGCCCGCAATATTTATACTGTATTTATTTCGCCGTCATTCAATACAGTCAACCTCTACTAACTGTACTCACGTTTCCCTCTCTCTATCGTTGCTTCTATATATAATTTTTATGTTTTATATTATATTTTTAGGTTATATTTTAGGTCGTAGGTTATTTTTTGTAAATGATGATGTTTATCAATATACGAGGGGAATTTGATCGAAATGATGATGCCCTGTCAATCGCACATTAAACTATAATATCTACACCGTTGCAGCGAACCCACGTGAAATTATATCGATCAACTCTCAGGGACAAATGTCAAAATAGTATTTATATAAATCATTTAGATTCAATACATCGACATTCAGATCCTTGGCCATTTATTTTATAATTCAAAACATATGCAGTTGACTGTCACGGAAAGCCAAATACGCAGTATCGATAAATATTAAATTGAAATTTTCAAAAGGTCGCTCGAAATCGGGGAAAATATATTTTCTATGTAAAAACTACAGTAAAAATACACTATCATTATATGTATATATTTTTAAAATTTCTTTGTATTTTGGGTTTGTTTCACTCCCCTGAAGTTTGATAGTTACAATAATATATTTATTGATATAGAGATAAACTATAATGCATACTACAAAACATACGGCTAGTGTCTGGTAAATAATATATTTTGGCAAAAAGATTAATATTTTATCTAGAAAATTGTTATAGAATATGAAGATATAACTGGCATCACAATATTACGTCATCTAACTAAAAATGAAGTGTGATAGATAACGGAGCGGAGGACGTAAGCTATTTGTGAGCGTACGGAAGTGGAAAAAAAAACTAAAGCGTTTTCGTCAGAGGCCTAACGATCGGACTAAACGTAAATCGGAGGGGTAAAATATGTACAGAATATATATTTATACACAATTTAGTATTTTCGTATACCTATATATTTCGGAGATATTGCCATTAAAAAGTTTACGTCGACTCGTCCCCAGAGACCGATGTGGTTGCACGAAACGTGGCTCTCTATTATCTGAACACAGTATATAAGTATAATATGGTCGTTTAATAAGTACATTAAACAAAGCGAAAAAACAAATAAAAAATTGAGCCAGTTAATTTACAACGAGGGAGAGGGGATGCAACCCGTGATATATAATACATAATATGATATGCAATATGTAAAGGGTGATCAACCGAGCATGCTCCTTCCTATTTATTCGTTTAATAATAAAATTATTTGAATTCTAATTTTTAGAATTTTTAAGTATACGTCTTAAGGGTTATATTTATATTGTATTTTTTTTTTATAAATGAGAATTACCATTTTTTATTATAAATTGTCCAGTATATACATATATACCTATGTATAATATTATATATGTATATCTATGTGATGTAAGTATATAAATCAAAATTTGAATGATTAGTTTCCGAAATATATTATACTTTTAAGTACTAATCCATAACAATCGGTTTGAAAAATATGAAAGTTATTGAACAGTGTTTTGAAAATTATAATTTAATTACTGCGATTTAATCGTTTTTATAAATAACCATTATTAAGGATTACTAGTACTTACTTGGTGCATAAAGATAAATAATTCGGATATTAATACAACCTAACCTTTAAGGATATAGAGCGTTGAACAAGCTTAGTGAACCACCCTGTGGAATATATTGTATAACATAGATAATGGATGTCGATCGTTATTAGAACGCACACGGCACAAGCGGTTGCAGTTTTGTGTTTCTTCTCACGCACGTCGCCCAGACACACTGTACGATCGTTGATGTGCGCGTATATACATAAAGATGCGATCGCGCACAACTCTTGCTCTGGCGTCCCTCCGATCCCTACAACCCCTGGTCTCACTACTTTCATCGCCGACCGGCCGCCGTGGGCGTCCTGGAAAGGATCTAGATCGCCCGGGCGGTCCTGTGATGCGAACAATATAATAATATAATGATGATCGAGAGAAACACGATGACCGGGCGGTAACCAACACGATACCTATAATAAACGCGTGTGTAGGTAACGCCGGACGGGTTAAACGACGGGTCGGCCGGATATGACAGGATAAATGAACACCACCGGTGAGCCAGATGCGCGGTATTAATCTGTTTTAATAACGCCGAGACTTACGCGCCCCGGGACCCAATATCCTGTGTACGTATGTGTGCATGTGTGTGTGTGTGTGTGTGTGTGTGCCGTGTAAATAGAACATGCCCCAGACTGTAGATGGAAATTTATAATGCGTACACGCAGACTCAAAAAGGCTATATTATTTTATATATTATTATTATTTTCATTTCGTTTTCGACCGACAGACCTATAACTCCTTCGGCCGCAACCGACCGGGTTAAGTGTACACGCACATACTCCTCCCTAGCTGATTATACATAGACTTGTGTTACTCGCGCCACCACGTACTCCGTACGGATGCTGCTGATTATAAATACGGCCAAAACAAGTTACGTTTGTGCCGTGAAACGAAAACGGTTTCGTACCCGTAAAGATTTATTGCTGACACAAAATATAATGTATTATTGTATATGCATAATAATGTAATCTTAGCACCAAACACGTTGAACGGAAACCTCCTGTGAACGAGACGAATGGGTCTCTTTCTCTCTCTTTCACACACTCACACACAAACACACACACTGAGTTCTCGTTATGGAAAACGGGTACGGGCAGGAACGCCGATAGGAAAAAGATTTTCCTTGATAGAATAAACGTTAATGCTGACGTGGTGCATCCGTCGATTCGATGTAACAAGTGCGCGGGCACAATATGATATTATTATAATAATACAGCTGATGTTGGTCTCTATATATTATAGGTACTATAATATAATGTGTACATCCAGTACGGTTTCAACGCCGCCAAAATCCGCTACAAGAGACGTCTCGCAAAAAAAAAAAAAAACGCGAACTTACTACTGCAAAAGCATCGATTGGAAATTAATTTCGATGAAGATTTTCTCACAATATCAAGTGCAATTATTGTCAAATAATAAAAGAAAAATATGTGCGTATTTTATGTTACGTTCGAAAACCACTCTATAAAACATGGATGCCTATACAAATCACATGTATTATTATACTTTTAAATAGATAAATTGCGATTTTCTGGAAAATTAATAACATTAAGCAATTTAAGTGAAAAAATTACAATGTGAACAACAAGAGTCATAGTACAAATATTAATATTAACGCTCGAAACCGCAAAGCAATGGCATTGTGACGGGATTTCAAAAAAACGTGTTGCATTGTAATTACAGCTATTTATTTAATATGAGTTGTAACATTTTATTATATAACCAAAAAAATAAACTGTCAGCATTGCATGTTGTATGATATTATTTTTTTTTTTCCGATAGTAACTGCTTGAAAATGGTAATAATTATGCAATTATGTATTATTAATTGTTGTTTACTATTTTGAATTTTAAACAACCCTTCTTCCACCATCAGTGATAAAATATTAAAAAACGATAAATTGTATCAATACTTAAACTTAATTCCTATATATAAAATTAATATTATTAATGTGAAAAACTATATTGAACATTAAAATAAGACTTCAAAAATATTAATTTACCTCAAAATTATATTATTAAGTTTTGAATGATAACTGTATAATTTTGAAAAAAATGACCTGCAGTCGATCGGTGTGATAACAATCGTAACAATTTTATTTCCAAGTTATAGGAAACATAAGAAATAAAAAAACAAAAAGCGGGTAAGTGGGTACCACTCTGCTGTACATTAGGTGCCGTATGGATCATTATTATATATTATAGGAGTATTAAATTTGAATCCAATGATAGGTATCATTGTATACGAAAAACGATTCTGAACGAAAATGATTTGTCTGCCTAGGATATAATTTGCAGTGGTTGGTGAAAAATCAAAAAGGTGGTTTATGTTTTAAAGGCCTAAATATACCAGAATTTAAGTTATTTTATAATTATTATAAGCTAAACTTATGGAAAATCTCGTATTGAATTTTTAACTCTTAACTACTTATAAATTTTCGTCAATATTTGAACTTCAAATGCTAATAAAAAAAAAATGTGCCTATGTATTCTTATAATTTTTTAACTACTATAAGAATAACTTATGAACTTATGAGGAACTTTGTATTAAATTTTCAAGTATTTTGATTTTGCCAAAAAAATTTTATCGACACTTCAAAAAAAAAAAATGTTCAGAAAAATTTAAAATTCCAGTTGTCTATAAATAGCTCAAAAAATGTCAAAATATTTTGAAAAGTAAAATCATGTAAAGAAAATGCTAATTTAAATAACTGGTGAAATATTCTAGTATCTACGATTTAAAATTCAAACGCACTTAAAATTTTTCTTATAATGATGCTTCGAGTTTCCTCTATAGATAATCGAAGGAAAACTTATGGGAAACTTAGTGTTGTCTTTTTAATCCTGAGTTATAAACACAAAAATTGTTATGATTTTTCAACTTCAAAATTACTTGCAAATTTTCGTGTTTTCAAGAGATTTAGTAAAAATTTGAACTATAAACGCTTATAAAAAAAAATGTGACTAACGATTTTCATTTTTTTTAGCTACAATAAGAACAATTCATAAGGAACCTTGTATTAAATTTTCAAAATTTTTTGGTCATCCAAAATATTTTTAATGACACTTGAAAAAAAAATTTCTCAAAATAATCGAAAATTTCAGTGGTCTATAAATAACTTTAAAAAAGTCAACATTTTTTGAAAATTTAACTGTATATAGATAACACTAACATACAAATTTGGTGATAATTTCAAGTATTTACAATGATTAGTTTTTGAATTACAACCATATAAAAAAATCGATTTAGTCGAAAAATTCCCGTTTTTCCGTCATTTTTTTTTGTTTTTCTCGATTTTTTTGAAAACTGTTGGAAAATGCTTACTTTGGACCTCTATAATGCACCGAAGATATTCACTTTTCCATCGGAAACCACCCCCAAAGTTTGAGATTGGTGCAATATTTCGACTAGTTATACCTACTGTACACAGACACAAAAAAAAAAAAACACATATCATTGTAAAATCAAAACATTCATCACTTTGTTCAGAATCTAAAACAAAAAACAGAATAACATAAGAGTATCTCGCCCAAAGCAATAAAAAGTATATACAAATTTGTAGAATCATTTAATTCTGGTCTCTTAAATTAGCATATTGATGATAAATGAGTATAGTATAGGCACTTAGTTTTTTGAATGATTATGGAATATTCTTAGTAAGGTATAAATGTCTATTTATTTGGGAAGGGATAAAATTAAATAGTTTTACTTGGCATATTTTTGCTTGTTTTGTTCTAGGTACTATACATACAATATATTTTTCCCAATTTAAGCAATTAATTATTATTATTATTATATTAAGTCATATTTTTATACAACACTTATCATACTCGTACAGTTTTGTTTCAGATTTTTTTTTTTATTATTGTTTTATCTATACAACTTTTCAAAATCTTTGAATTGTTTTTGATTTATTATTTAAAATGCATTTTTATTTATATTTATTGAATAAATTTAAAAAAAAAATAGCTACATATTTTAGAGAATTATTTGATAAAATCAATTTCATATTCACAAAATATTTCAAACATTTTTAATGTAATAACCCGAAAATCTAATTTATGACTATTGGTTCAAATAATAAATTATAGTTTTATAATATTAACCTGAAGATTGTATTGTGTTTGAGTTGTGCCCATTTTTTTTTTTTTTTACAAAATATAATTTGGAATTTTAAACTAGGTATCTATTAATTCTATCTTTTATCAATTTTTCCAAACAAATGTATGTATAACATAATAATATATGTATATGATTATTATTTTTACATTCCCTATCAAATGGAAAATAAAAAAAGTCTTACATTTACGAGCCAACCGCAGTTGAAATTTTACGTTGTTTATTAATATTTAACATTTTGATATTCTAGGGGTGTAAATTCCAAATTCGATATTTGATTAAAAAAAAATCCCCCGTAATATATAATATAGTTACAGTCAATTGAGTTTTTACAACATGTACCTACACGTTTTGCGATGTACGATGTTCCGATAAGACGTGATAAGAGTTCAGGGCACATTATAGTAAACATCATATTTTATTACTGCATTTTCCCGAGAGAATCACATGGTTGATTTCACAAAATGGTATTTTTTTTTTTAAACTTTAGATTCCTCTCACAATGTTTAATTTGATACTCTTAAGTCTACCGAAATAGGGAAACATATTATAATATTATTATGTGCGGCTATAGTACACGTGTGTGGTACACTTAAAACTCAGTATCCGCGTTCCTTCGTATTAAAATAGGTTTTATTAACTTGATAATTTAAGTTAAACACTGTGTACAGACCGGAACTAATGGAGCTAAAAGTTCTTATTAATATTTAAGTTAGTTCTTACGCAGTAGTTTTATACACTGCACACAATTATAATAAACGGCAGCACGTGTCTAATCTATCTGTTTCAGTAAACTTAATAAATTTAAATCACCGACGGCATATTTTGTTATCATAACCGAATTCCCATAGCAATGTTTGTTTTGAACTTGTGAAGATTCATCATGGGAATACAATGCAAAAATATTTCAAATGTTAACTAAAAATTCAATTTGTTGTCAATAACTTTTTAAGGAACATTTATCAATTTTCATATAATATTTTGTTCATATCATATACCTATTATACCTAATACCATTGATTATAAATAGTTTATATTTATAATCAATGCTAATACCTATAATCTATATATACTTATAATTTATATACAAGAGGTTAATTTTTTCGATGACACCCGTGTGTTTATTCAAATGTATATACTATTATTATACGTATTAGGTATATTGGAACACTTATTTCAATATACGTGTTTACAAAATAATTATTTCATGCAAACATTGCAGAATTTGATTTTAGGTTTTAAAAATAACTAATGTCTGTTATGAATTTAATAAATTATTGAAGTATAATTGCATGATTCCATTCACAATCGATAGTCACTCATATAAAAATGTATTAATCATATTTTCAAACAATAGTTGAATATACGGCGTTTACAATTATTGTCAAACGCCACTCAAACTATACTATTTTTCGAACTTAAAGTGTATGTCTACTTAATTAATTATTTAGAAAACAATATGTATATGCCCATTTTAGATTTTGAAATGTGAACTGTTTTATTTTTTATTTCTTGTAACAATAATTATAGTACCTAAAAGAATTTGAGTTAAAAAAGTTTACTATCAAAACAATTTTAAATTATGACTAATTTGACTATTTTCTGTTTGGTTGTATTAATAAGTTATTGTCAGTAAAATATAACATAAATAATAAGTCAAAATAATAATCTGTGTGGTATTTCCATATTACTTTAAATGATAAAATAAATAATAATTGGTGATTAATTATCATAATATTATAATATATAAGATAAAACAAAACAAACACGCGTATCTTATCGTTTCATATTAAAATTTATTATTCTACTACTAATACTTATACTTACTAATCATATTTATATCCGATAAATTAGTCGGTTTAATTTGAGTTCTTGGCGATATCAAAGTAGCTACTTAATTCTAAAAATAAAATTTATAGGTACCAATTTCAACTCAAAATGTATTATTCATTAATCTTTAGTATAAAGTGACTGAACTCTTATCGAATACTGTAAACATTTTTAAAGACATACTATATTTTTTAAAGGATTATAATATTTTAAATGTAAGCAGTACCAAACTTGAAAGCATAACATATTAACATACTTAGCTTTCTTCTCTATGTTAGATTATCTGGTGTATCATATAATTTTTCGTTAAAAAAAGTACACAAATTAAAATCTAACGTTTATCTGTGTTTTTACCGGCAGTTTATTTTTGTTTTACATGTTAAGTAGTATTCACTATCTAAACGTATAGATTTTAGTTTTAATCCCTTGTAATTCGGTAATTCGTTTTAATGAAGTGGCATTTGCATGGCAATTTTTTTTTCACTTTGCAAAAAACAAATAAGCAATAACAAATATAATCAACTTAACGTAGTTGAATAAAACAATTTAAAATTCAGCAGCTGTTGGAAAAAAAACCCGCGGACTCTGCAAAAATCATATTGTATAGAAAAGTAAAAATAAAAATAGTGAATAATAATATTATTATATTAATTTTGTACACGGAAATAAAAGGTTCGACGACTAACTGAAAAATAGAATATCAAAAAATAAAAACACTAAAAGAATATAATATACAATCATACTTTGTAGGCAGACAATCTACGTTTTCTATTCGTGTAATGGGGAGCAGGAGCACACAAACACACACACGCACATTATTCGTATTATTAAACTCGATGTGCAGAAAATATTTATCTCTCGTATATAATATATATATATATATATATGCTCGCTGCCATCACTTCGGTGGGTCTTCACTAAATCTTCCGTGTCAGCCGAATAATATTCCGAGGTGAAATAATACTAGACCGCGAAAGGAGAATAAGAAAATAAGAAAAAAAACAAAGAAACCCGCAACATCCCCAAACACCACATGCTGTCGGCAAAATCCTTGCAATAGAGCCACTCGCACGCGATTCTTTTTTCTATACGTTTTTTTTCCTAGGTTTTTCACCTACGCAGCTCGCTGGAGTATTGATTATTCGGTTTTTTTTTTCTTATTATTTATTTATTTTTTTTTTTTGTGACTATATTACGCAGTCGTTACGCATATACGCGTGCTGAGTTCTTGCGCGGCAATCCGGAAACACCACTACTACCCTACACGACAGAGTTCTATACCATAAACTCGTATATTATACAACACGTGAGACGAAACGGGCGAATAACGTACTAAGCAAAGGCTATGATCCGAAGACGGTCGTATACATCATATAATATTATTTGTACTCACACGGTTACACGCGTCCTCGAGATCCGATATAATAACCACCTCCCTTGCTGCGCCTTATAATCACATATCGTCAGTGGCAGTGGTGGACACGATTCTATACATATATAGCCTCCGAAATATTATATATACACGTCATATACTATAAAGGATGGGGCCCGGGTGGTTTATAATTTCACGTCGTCGCCGATGGAATTCCAAAACGCGTCGAGTCATGTGCCTCTATGAACAGCTAAGAGTAGTCGGAGCGAGAGAGTATTCTAGGCGGCTCCTCCACCCCCCCCCCCAAGAGATGACCTTATTCAGGCAGTGACCAATTCTTCTCTTTCCGCAAGCGCTCGTTTTTAACGTCAGCGTCATCGAACAAAAGGCTCATACGATATTCAGTGGACGTACGGCGGGCGCGCCGAGCAATCAACCCCCGGCACTTTAATCCACAAAAGTCCCTTTACCCTTTTCTCCTACAACCCTCCAACCAAACCCGCTACACCAACACTAACACATTGGCGTCCCTCAGTTTTTCCCACATGACCTCCCTATAACTGGTCGTGCGTGCGTGTGTATTTTATTAGCAGACCAAGCCGACCTGCAGAGGACTATTATTATCGCAAAGATAATATTATACGGATGCACGAGCCATCAGCAGTGGCGGGTGTGGAGACGACCTGTAATCCGTCGTGACCGCGACGTGACCGGAACTGAGCTCGTGTATTACGGTAGTACTTGTAGTAGGTACGGCGGTAACAATATTATAATAATATAACCGTGATAGAAAAGTGACAGACATGGATATAATATTTATCCCGACTGCCCAACTCCGCACACACTCGCCGATCGAATCAATTTAAATCAATATAATTTATATCAATGCGAAAGACTTCTTCGTCATCCCTTGAGATTATGCTGGTTTTTTTGGGTCGAGGTTAAGGAGTTCAAAAATTTGATTCCACTTTGATTTTCAAATAAATTTTTTTTTCTGTTTTGGAAGGATGGTGTAAACACCACGTGACGTATATTCTAATCAAGTCGCAGATTTAAGCGGGGTTGTATAATTCTAGTGTATACAAAAAAAAAAAAAAGTTTTTTGAAGAATAAGTTTCAAACGGTACAAAATACAATTAATAATTTTTGTTTCGCGTATATTTTGTCATAGACATAATATATCCAAGACTTTTAAAATATTTCACTTTTTCTTCATTTCTTTGTATAATTTAACTATTAAACAGAATAGATACGCATTTTGAATTTATTGAAAAGTGATATGTGATTATAAATTGAACACATTATTGATTAATTACGACTTAGAAAAAAAAATCATATATTATACATTGGTGAAACTTCAAATTCGATTATCCGGAGTGGTCATGTAAAGTTTAATTTATTATTTATTTTATTTTCTGTAGAACAAAATCAAAATGTGTAGATTTCTTGATCTCCCGCATCAGAATAAATAATTACTAGATCACATGGTGGTAACGCAGTTAAGTGAAAACAATTTTTATTGCGATTAACTTCAAATAAGACCAAATATGTTGTTCAATCTTCAATCATACAATTCCTATATTGCTAGTAAAATAAAACTGTTATTTTATTGGTTGTGTTTATTTGAAATATGACTTTTAGTTAACGAAAATTATTTATCTAATAATGAATAACCCATTAATTAAGTAAGTATATCAATAAATATAAATATATTATTTTTACAATTAAATTCCCTCTATTCATTAATTTTATACACCGCTTAGAAAAAATATACTGTTTTTATTATTTTATTCGCATATTTATATCTATTATGTATAATATGGTAGGATATTACTAATAAGACTTAAGACTTTATAGGTGGAATCCAAGAAATACATTATATGTATAGTTCAAACACGACCAATGTTAATAAATATGAACTCCGATATAAATAAAAAAATATATAATTTTTTAATTGAGTTCATATGTAAAGTGGCATAAAAACTATTAATTCTTAATTTTACATGTATGTATAACATTTTTTATAATCACAATATAAGAATAAAAATAATACAATTGTATTTTGTACCTTATCCTGCAACTTAAATAAATAATTCGTTCACTAAATTTATAAACTCTATATTATTGGTTATAATATAATTATTATTCATATGAACTATTTATAACAATAATCTAAAATAAAATGAAAATTTATTATCCACAGCCACAACCAAAAATAAGAGAATAATAATTTAAACCAAATTCAATAAAAATAAAAAGAATACATTTACGTTTAAAAAAACTAATAATATATATATAGGAAAAGATACACAGAAAAACCAATACAGTTTTAAAATAAACTATTAAACTACTATAAAAGTTATACTATTTTGTGCCCCTACAATTAGTTTCACTGCAATTCAATACAATTAAGTTTTAACACAATGACAAAACATATTATAATTTTATTATTCACAATGATTAATCGTATTACTGTGATGGTATGCATTACAAGCCCTACTTCAAAGTGCTAGCGCGTTATAGTTTTTTCATGCTTGAATATCTGAATCTATCTATATTATACACATACATGTATATTTATCCTTTATAATTATTTTTGTCGCAGTTTATCATCTTTTTCGACATATAATACGCATTTTAAATGATATTCAAGTTATTAAAGTTGGTATGGAACTATATTTTATTTAATATTATTATTAGAATTCAAGGTTTCAAACATCATAAATAGTTAAACATAAATCAATTAGTTTTGGAGTTAAACAACACATTTGATTGACATTATAGACGCTTGAAAATATTACTGAATGCTAAAACCACAATATTATATTTCCAAATAACTAGCTTGCTATAAACAATCATATTACAATAATATTCGATAGATATTAAAAACAACACTAGAAATAATTGAATTGTTCCATCGTATAAAGTACCATACTTTTAATCAAACAAAATGTTCCAAGCACCTAAAATTTCTATTAATATACTCGAATAATCAATATTAAGCGTAATGGGTGTCATCGTTATTGTTCGGTAAATAACATCATCAACTATAATTCATATGATATTAAGTAACGCACCGGCGCGGCCGCCGAAACAATTTAAGTCGTTAGGTGCTCATAATCAAACATTAAAGCCATTTTCTTTTATATAAACCGAAAATTATAAATATTCAAGTAGTCAAAATGCATATGCGAAGCCCGTCCAAATTACTAAGCGTTGGAATGTCTGGACTATCTAAACGGCCGAGTTAATTGGTCCAAGTAGGCTCCAGGTTGTAAAAAAAAATACTATTAGTACTTGCAGTGTATACAGAAAAAAAGGTTGAACCGTATAATATTTACTATTATGTTATGTATCGGTGGCACATATAAATAATATATTTGTGAATAATAAGCTATTTAAGATCCCGGAATCATTGTTATTATATCAATGTAATATTCTGTTTAGTTAATGAAATAACTTTAAGGTACTTTTAGTTTTTTTTTTTTGCATTTCTAAGCCCAAATGTTTATTTATACTGTATATCAACCATGTGTAAAATACTGAAATCTACTCAATATATCATATTGAAATATTATAGTGACTTACTAAATATTTCTTTATATATATATATATATATATACTATATAGATATTTACTTATCCTAAAACAACTTTAAAGTATATTATTAATAAAATGATCACGGTATATTTTTTTCCCATTTATCCGTGTATTTATATTCATGTGTTCTTTTTAAGTAAATATAAAATTACAATTATTTATGAAGTTTGCATATGATGCATGTAAAATTTATCATTATTATTCAATTATGATTGTTATTATTATTATTACAGAGTAATCTACAATGTGCGTTAAAAAAAAAAAAAAAAAAACCGAAATAATCAATGGTATTGGAAAATATTTAAGGTAAACAAAAAAAAAAACCATCGACGATTTCCAGTCGCGTTTTCCGACAAAAACAATTTTAAATGGAAAGAAAAAAAATTAGCATATTGCATATATTTAAATAACAAATGTAATGTATTTAAATTCATCATCAGACAGTGTTCTGCGTCTGCGTGTCACAGACCACAGTCGAGACATCTTTAATTTACCGAAACATATATAGGAGATACAAACTTGAGGAACCATAACCAATTTCGTTTTCAATTTTATGCACAACTGTAATCAATAAATGGTGCTTTGGACTTCGTTGGTAACATTTGCCTTACATAAATACCATATTAAAATATAACTTTAAATTGCTGTTAATAATCGCATGCATAATAAAATTGTAGTAAAAAAAACGGTCGGCAAACATCTGACTTATAAATCGATACGATGAAACTTGCGTTTACCGTCGTTAATAATAATTTGATATTAGGGTTTCCTCACCTATAAATTTAAAATTGAAATCAGATAACTATCCATTTACTATGATTAATATAACCACGTTCGGACATTCGTTCAATTATGTATGCTGTTTAATTTGGTTTATACGCATATTATTATAATAAAAAAAAACGTATGTATAATTGTTCGAGAGCCGAAAAATATGGAAATTTTTCCGATTACACGATGTTGAATTTTTTTAGTAATTTTATTTTTGTACCCTGACGAAATCCTGCTCTCGTTTGACGTGCTTATAATTTTAAATAATTGCATATTTTTAAATAAAATGCGATACGTGCATGATGTGTGATTAAAGTTGTACAGTGTATCGTCGTCACTTGCGGTTTAAACCCCTGTCCAAAACGCGTCTGATTAACATTTATATCGAACACATATTTATTATATATCATACGCACGGGACCTCCACCGAGCATAAACTCGAAATGGTGTACTACATCACATGTACGATTTTTTTTTCGTTCCACCGTTTAAAAACATCGTAAAATCGTCGTCGTCCGGTCTACGTCCCTCGGGACGTTTTTTCTCCGACCAATTTTACATGATAATATAACACAGTACGGGTTTTCGCGTTCGGTTTAACCACGGCGTGGTGAGTCGCAAATTGATTTCAAGGGTGGGCTATGTATTAAATAATAATATATCCTATAGACGATTATCGTATTTACGAATGAAAACATTGTTATTTATATAATATATATGTTAATAATAATAACATTATGATCGAGACAATAAGGGTCGAAGGAGGAGCGTTCACGTCATATGATGTACAAAATAATATTGGGATGGTTAGATTATATGGAAAGTCAAATGTTTATCTCGCACATGTATTATAACATTTTAACAACAACAACAAAAATAATAATAATAATAACTATATGAAGGCGGGAGGTATTACGCACATATCATTATAATATGTATAACTGTACGTGCGAGGGTGTTTGAATTCTCGGAGGTGAATTTCGGCGTCGTCGTGCGTATAAAGTTTATGTCATATTATTACGACTACGTCGGTTCATAATTCCGATGCCACCACAGGATCCCTTTAAATGTTAACGGCCGGTCGTTTCCGGAGTAGACAATGATAATATATTTAATAACACGTAGTTGCATATTACATAGATATGATTATGTTGTGCTAGCAGCATATGTAACACAGTGGCTAAGACGACCTGTTGAACCACACGCGACCACAACCGTTTTAATTATTAAATGCGTGACGAAAATAATTTTATAATAATATTAATATTAAAATATTACGTATCATTTTCTAAATTAAATCATGTTCGCTTCCGCAGCTATAATAGTAGACATCGGTAGGCACTACAATCGCATTATAATAACGCCTTGCTAATTTATCGCACACCAAAGCGGTTATCCATTTTTAAAGATTTATACGCTTTCGTCATTACCGTCCAACAGCCCTTCATGAAAACCAAAAACCATTAAGTGATGAAACCATTCCTTGTATAAACTGGGCCACTCTTTATAGTCGTTGTACCAACATTGCATGCTGCATAGACGTCTGTTAAGTCGCGTTTTGCACAGAGAGAAAATGCAAAGTATTTGAGAGTGGAATTATAATTGCAATGCCTTTGCCATTATTTTGTCGTCGACATTTCCTGATAGAACAGGGAGATTGGTGGAGAGAGGGGTCTTTCGGAGCCAGATCTGTATTGTATAGTGTTAAACAACAACTCGTGATATCGGCGAAAACAACACGACCGGATGCCGCCATAGCTACTTCTAAACTTATAATATTTAGAAATTTAACCTCCAACGTTATTATTTTGCCACTGTTCACTCCTAAAGAAAGTCGAGCACTGTAAAATCATGCGCTCGGTATTTATATATATATATATATTGTGTATACATATTATCTTCGAGCTTAGGGATCGTTTACCACATTTTCGCAGTATAGACGCAACTATTTAATAATTGCATAATCATAAGCGCTGCAAAACGGGTCGACCGTGAAATGTGAATACTGCAGAAGATTTACCTTCAGACCACCCGGTTTAAGTTGTCGACGAGCCGGGCTCGAGTAAACAGTTATAGAGAATAGAGAGCAAAAACTTCCTCGCGAGTTCTTATATGTATATTTATATATATAGTATCTTATATTTTCTTATATATATAATATATATACTGCAGTTTGATGTTCATCGGAAAATTACTAGCGTTTTTAACGAAAACTTATACTACACACTTTTTCAGTGGTGATCGACTACACACTTAGCCACCAACCAGGTTAACGTATTTTTACTGGTAATCGTTACTCAGTTTAATTTTAATTTCTTGTGACTTTCACAGTGACGTGGCTAACCTACTCAGTTAATTATTTTTCCAGCCCCAGAAAAGTTAAATTAAAATCATATACTATCTACGCTGGAGTAGTGGATCAGCGAAATGATTAAATAATTACCGTCTACTAATCAATCCGTATGATCAATAAACTACGCTTTGTGAATGAAACACAGATCACAACACATGATAATTTAAGCGATCGTGATCACAAGTACCTACAGTAAAATATGTTCGATTCGCAAAAGACCATCGCAAACAGTGGCTTATTATTAAGTGGGCTATTGAATAAAAAAAATCTAATAAATTAAATTGCTGGACGGCACGTATATAATAATAAGAATTATATTAAACTGTTTTAATTTCATCACCCTTTAATCGAGCTTTGAATATGCATATGCGAACGAAGATCATATAGTACTACGCGATCCATGTATATGCAAAATGTATCTGGTATATATGATATAATTAATTTGTAAGTTCAGGGTTAAGTCCTTCATAAAATCTCTTGTTGTTGTTTGTAAATCAATGTAAGTGCATTTTTGTGCGTCGCAATATTTCGACGGAAAACACATATTGCATTACATATATATGAAGGGTATCTATCGTACAATCGTGTTGACAGAAATCGAGAGAAAATTCGTGTAACACAGTTTGTTATGCGAGCGCACAAGTGTATGTGGGTGTGTATACATCAAGGGATGAAAAGGGGGTGAAGAGTGTCGTGTCGAATATATATTGGGCCAAATCCTATGGGAGGAATTATCGATATAAAGTCATTAAACGAGGAACCCACAGCTAAATGTTTCTGGCACTTTCGTTACCGCTAGCCCAGCTCATCAATAATTGTGTGTGTGTGTGTGGTTGGAAGGGGTCCCAAGTATACTGCAGTGAACAGTTAAGAATATGTAGATTTAATGGCTTCGTTATATATTTTTTCCCTCGCACACGTTCACAATAATATTATTATCTTCATTATCATGTATCGATTATTAATAAGCTAAAACTAAACATAATATTACGTAATATTAACGATCGTTACAAAACCATAAAAATGCACGCTATATATTATATCCGTTCATATGAAATAATTATGTTTGTCTGTAATAAATTTGCTCAATTCGTAATGATTGTTAAAAATATACTTGATAATAATATAATGAAACTTTATCTTTTAAATAACTTTCCGACACCGGCACAACTCTGCAACGGTTTACGTTTTTATACATAAATTAAATGTGTTCTCATCCTCGAAAATAAATTATAACTTTAATGAAAACAATATAATTTATAATTCTTTCGTTTTAAAAACATACTAAAGTACCTAAAACCTAAGGGTTTTTGTAAAGTATAACAAACTCAAACAAAACACATTCAAATTTTAAACATCTATTACAATATGTTTCAATTTGATATTTTACAACATTATTTAAGTAAAATAATAATAATAATAATTACATATTGTAATAATTTACAGTTCCAGGGATATTATTTTAAATTGATAACAATAAAAGAATTCAAGTCTTAACTCTTCAACTATACAAGTTAAAATTACTGAATAAATTTGTGGTTATATATAATATTTTAATGTACGCAGCACTACCTCAATTGTATTTTATGTACGAGTACTTCAAGTATTACTGTAAGTTATAAATACTGCAAATATTCATTCATTATTAAAAATATCAGTTAGGCATACTGATGGTAAGTGAATTCTTGTATTAATCAAAATTTTCGATTTTCATAATTCACCCTTATGAACGCATAGTTACTTATTTTATTTCTCAAAAAAGAATAATGGGCTCAATGCAATTTTCAGTCTCATTCATCTCTTCATAATAATATTATTATCTTGAACTGTGTAAGCAATACAAATGCCAATTAGCTACCACTTATACTCCCAATTACAACTACAGTAATATAGGGACATTACCAAAACCTCAACCAAACAACTCTTGTCACTGTCTAGCCAATTGGGAATATTCTACTCAACGAGTTATGAAGGTAAAAATGGACATTCGTCACATTTTTAATAGTATACCTGAACCTAATAATAATAATTAAGAAATACGTTCAGTCATTCAGTTGTCATTCCGTTACCTATTATTAGAGTGGATTACCAAATAAAACCAAGAGTGGTTCACTACAGTTCTACAGCTATCAGGATTATGTATATACTTTCAACTTCTTTAATCATGCTTCCCATTGCATCAAGTGTGGAAAAAATCACCTTTAAAAACACTCTACCCAAGATAAAAGTGGTCCAGTCAAGTGTTCCTTTGTGGAGGTGTTCATGCACCCAATATCAAAAAATGTCCAAACTGTAAAGCAACGAAAAAAATAATCATCCAAACCATCATAATCCTAGTCAAAAAATCACAGATTCACTTTTTGATTCTTTCTCTATCCCGTAAACTCATTGCACTCCTCTGTCGCTTATGATCATCAATATAATATATCCTCTCCTATGTCATTGTTCTAAAACTAAAATATTGTTATTAACATTTCTTCCCAATATCATTTGTTAAAATAGCTTCTTTAATTTTCTTCTTAACACTAGATCGTATAAATAATTATTATACTAGAAATATGCAAGAGTATCATAATAGTATCATCAAATCACCAAGGAATGGCTTATTTTAAAATCACACGTCCTCAAATATATTTATTGTACTAATTTACACATATTGTATATCTATTACAAATAAAGGAAAATAAATATTTTATGAAAAAAAAAACAAATTAAGTATTTTTTATCTAACTACTTTAGTAGGTATTATATATTATTTACATTATATATACGAACTTTTTCAATGTTTGTAAATACGAGTATACACGTTTTCATTAAACTCAAAGTTCTGCGTACAGGTTAATTTTAAAATATTATCTACGTATTAAATATACCTTCAGTTTAAATTTATATGGAGGTCAAAACGTTTGATATAGAAATATATTTTGTTCAACACAAACTCACAAACTTACTTTTTTTTCGTATACCTACAGTTGTGTTGTAAATTGAGAGCAGCACTTGAAACAATTTTTTTATACATATATAGAACATAAAAAGAAAAAACTGGTATGAAATTCATTTTACGGATACAAAAAGCGTATTATCAATTTTTTAAGTTTTTTAATAATACCTTAATGCTTTGTGTTGTAGGTATCGTATTTTTCATTTATTATATTATATTCTTTGATAGGCACAACGTATAATATTATAAAAGAGTTTTATTTAATTATAATCTCAAAATAACCTATTTTCCTATTTTCAATTTGTCGAAATTTGTTTCGAATGACAAGATTATTATGTATTCTCTCACTTCCAATTATCTGACGTAAGCATTTTTATTTCAATATCTACTTGATTATTGAATAAAATATAATGTTATTCGTCCACATATTACATTATTATAGACGAAAATATTTCACGATTATATGCATATATTATAAATATAAATTACCCGCACTCGAGTACTCGACTAAAATCACGAGACGTGCTGATTTGACTTTATTACATTTAACACACACATACACGCATATACATACAATATTATTAGTATGCTATAACTATATATCGACGAAAGATTTTGTCATGAACGGCCCGGAAACATAACCTCAATTTTATAAGCGTGTTGTCTTCAAAGTGTAAACAGTATATTGTAGCATATAATTTAATTTACAAACAGTCTTATGAAAATAAACTAAAATAGTTAAAATATTTTTACACGCTGTGCATCACTCGTGTTTAGTTTAAATTCGTAGAAATACAAAAATAAAATAATAAAAGTATGCCGCTTTTACCTGCATCAGCAGCAGCAGCCACTTTGCGTGCATTTTCACAATCTAATATAAAAACGTTCGGTACGAACCGTTTCTCGCAAACCGTCTCCGTCTGTTGACATATTTTATATACCGTTTGCATTCAATAATAACACACAATGGCTTGTTTGCACGGCATATGCGAGTTTAGGCGTTTACATATTAGGTTATTCACGACAAAAAAAATAAAAAAAAAATAAAAAAAAAACGTTTGTATCGTACGTATAATAATATAACCGTAGGCACCGCGTGTACATATGTCTTATATACATAATATAAAAATGTGCATTCGCCTAAAATGTTTAGCGTGTGTTTTTGTTACAGATTTTCTCCATGTCGATTCGTGTCCGTCCCGTCAAAGGACAATACTATATAGTGCGCATTATTATATTATTACGTATGTCGTATTTTCCTGTAACCATTATCGACCGGTCGCAACGGTAATCGCGGCAAGTACGTGATCGCGTAGAATTTCAGTCGTTCTGCGTGTGGTGAAAAGGACAATAGAAAGGTCGATGAGTTTAAATTTTTTGAGAGGGGGTGGACAGTTGGACGGTTAATGAAAAATTGTTGAAACGGATAATTTAGTATTGACTAAAAGTTTAATATTTTTTACTACCGCGAGTTGTTAAAAACATGACAGTAAATCGGTTTTTAGATGCGGGTGGAGTATAGTAATTAGCCTAACCTCTGAAAAATGTCAAGTTCATCGTATCACTGATCCTATAATATACTGTAATACCTACATACCGGTGGCGTTTACGACAATCGGTGTAAGACAATAATGATCAGAGTTTAAATACGATGCGCGTACGACGGTCGTTCCTCGTTTAGTCTTGTGTCACGCACGCGGGGGCCATTATAATATTGTGTATCGTAATGCACTATAATGTACAGCTGCGACGGCGGGAGAAACACGCATAGCCTTCTTGAAGTGCCGTGGGGGGGGCAGGGCTGGGGCGAGTTAGGACCGGGCGCTTTTATATACGTGCGCGATTAACGGGCGACGAACGAATGGCCTTGTAATCATATATTATATCAACGTATTATAGTTTAATGCGTATATGAGACCATAAACTACAGTTAGCGGAGAAACTTTGTTAACCCGACGACGGGTGTGTGCCGTACCTTTGTGTACGCTTACACGCGAAAAGCATCGGAGATTCGTAGACGAGCATAACGCCCTTAAACCTGAGTCCGAACTGCGATTTGACGATGTTTCTAGCAGATGTTGTGATCAGATCTTAAACCGTATACGCTCACTTAGCTGTAATACACCAGTATTACAAGTGCAGGATACGTAGGTATACAGATCAATAAATCGCACTCAAAACCAATTCCATAATAAGAAACCATATGTCGCGTACAGAAAACGTTGACCATATTTAAGACCATTGACTTCGTCAGTTACGATAACCTAAATTCAGACATATGAATCGATATTTGCCAATATTGTATCTCAGTAAAATATTATCGGTTTTTAATGTAGACTAATATTTGTTGATTTAGTCATATAAATATCCAATTCGTAATAACATATACGCGTCAAAAACAGTGAAAATATTGTTCAACGGGATAACAATTATAATATCAAACACGGCGTATCTTATTGCAAGTATAAAGTATTTTTTTTTTTTTTTATTATACCTATCATTAATTTGATTATTCAAATTAGCTAGAACACTTAGCCCTTTAACATTAGGATAAACTAATAAAGCTGCATGTACAGGCATATCGTAGATTTATGTTAATTCTGAAATCAAATTGATAATTGAGTTTAAAACTTTTTTTTAAACTCTTTTGTCAAACAACTTAAGAAGAGATTTGGTATAAAATAATATTCTAAAACGCATTGTCAAACGTCAAAATATTTTTTAATTATATTATAATGATACTTTATAATTTAATTAATTTATAAATGTAATAATTTTTCTGCTTAGACTTTTTACGTTAATTATTATTATTTTTTTTAACAGTACCTACTGTTTAATTAACGTAAGAAAGTCATTTTTTCAACTGTCCGTTAAAAGTAGTCGTATTTGTAATAAATTGTTCCAACATTTTATTCTGTTGGTAAGTAATATATAAAAACTAAATTTCGTATATTGTGTTTTTAAAACAATTATCATTATTTGGTCAAATTGTGTAAAACTTATTATCAGACGATGATTTATAATTCAAAATGACGATATTTTAACTGTACATAATATCGGACAGTTCAAAATTGAAATATCAAATATTTTTCTTAATATTATTAAATACTTAATTAATTTATATTGGTCATTGAATAGTTTAATATGCACCATTTGACTAAAATCATCTTAATGTCTAAAGATCAAAGTAAAAAGGTAAAAATTCGCACGGAATTGTAATGTCTCCTTGATTCTCGGATAACCTCTCCAGTTCTCCACTACATTTAATATGAATGAAATTTCTCGGTATAAATAACATTTTTTATTTCAAGAATAATAAGTAATAATAATCGTATATATTAAAATATGTACTACAAAATATAACATTTATCACAACACGTAAAATAATTCGGTGATTCCCGATTCCGCATTACACGATTCCGCATATACCTTTTTATACACACGATTCCGCACAAAATGAATTTGCGACGTTGCCAATTGTATTTTGAAAATTATTTTTGATATCAATATATTATATATTATATAATTGATATCAATATTACATATTATTATGTATATGTTATATTATTATAATATTATTTTTGTTTATTTTGGTTGTATATTTTATTTTTAATTATTTGTTTTATTTAATATTATTATTTATTATTATTATTTTGACTATTTTTCATTCGTACATTTTTAATTGTTTATTTTAACTAATTTTACTATTTTTGTATTATATTAATTTTACTTAAACAATAGAATTTGAAAATTAGAATATTAAATAATTATGCATAAAAATCGAACTACCATATTATTCAAGTGTATTATAAATTAATCATATATCAAGGAAAAAAATTGTACCTAATACATTTTTCTGTATATTTTATTTTTAATTATTTGTTTTATTTAATATTATTATTATTATTTTGACTATTTTTCATTTCGTACATTTTTATTTATTTATTTTAACTAATTTGACAATTTTTTCTCATAACTGGCAACGTCGCAGCAATTTTTATGCGGAATAGTATTAAATTGAGGTTAAATAAAAAAATCTTTTGTATTACGAATATGTGCGGAATCGGGTAAATAAAAAGGTATATTGTGCGGAATCGTGTGTCACCCAAATATTTTTAATGAAATTTCCAGTTTATATTGTACTTACAAAAAAAAAAACGAATTGTTGACTAAAGAAATTCAAAATAGTCATATCTACGAAACATATTTATTAATTAAAAACAACTTCACATTTTTATAATATATAACTAGAGACATGAATATTTTACATGGATTTGTATAGCTATAAGACGAGTATTACATTTTATAATTATTATTTTAATGAAATGTGTTGCCTTTAATAATTAATATTGATATTCCAATTATTTTAATACAATAATTTTCTTTTTAATATTTTTATTATTTGTTATGGTTAATTTTCAGCTTTTTAACTCATTCAATTGGTAAAGTAACTAACTTTCTTTAATTATGAAGGTAGGTAATCCCACACAAAAGTGGGTTTTCAAATTAATGATCTTAATTTCAAAGTTTATTACCAAGTATAAAAATTACACAAGGTATACACGTATAAATTAAAATACAATTTAATTTAAAAATACATGTATAAAGAATATTTTAAATAAAATTTAATAGTATAATATTACCTCAATTCTAATTGTAAAAAATAAATTTTTTAAATTACAAGTCTGTTATGTTATTAATAAAATATACCTAGATAAATGTAATTATTTAACTTTATCTCATTTAATAGGTCATTTACCGTATTGTTGTTGATTTTGCATATAGGTATTACTAGAATACTTAAAAATTAATATGTATTATTGATTTACACAAATGTCACCAATATTTCTAAGCGTATTGCATACTAATTTCGATTTTTAGAATAATATATTATATGATAAATACATAATGAGTGGACTCGAATAGTTTATATGATAACCTTTGATAGAACATATGATACAACATGAAATAGGTAGTGATACATACAAAATAAAGAAGACATCAACTATATCTTCGTTTTGTATTATATCATATAAGTCAATTTAAACATTATCAAATTAACATGTACAATTTAATTGTTTGAAACAGCGAAAACGGAAAAGTAAACGCAAATTGTGAGTTTATTTGGTAGTAATATGACAGAGTATGCTTCAGTTGGTATCTTATTTTTTAAAAGTATTTCATGAACGTTGTTAAAAACAAAACACTCAACCACAATTCAATAGATTAACAGGTAATAACTCATACAGCCCTCTACACAAATATATTAAGATTTTCAAGAATAACAATATTATGTTTCTATGCAAGAAAAATATAGTAAGTTATATAAAAACGTAATTCACTTGATAACTCGGTATTTTATAATTTTTTTTTCTGGGAAACAACTATACATTTAAGAGAGCTGAATGTCGTTTTAGTACGTTGAACCAACCTTGAGGGCCCGCAAGCATACAAAGTGTCATTCTTGATGTCACAAAAGACAAAATACACCATTATTGCCACGATACAGGAAAACGAGTATCATTTTTTTTTTTCATAATTTCTCTGTTCAAAAAAAGTAAATCCCGTTTAAACCGTAACTCAAGTAAGTAACTTGCTACTGTCAAATCCACGCAGATTTGACATGTCTACGAGACCGATCAAAGTTTCACAACACACCAAGGGTGTTTTTCCTTTTTGAAAGTCCGAAGTTTTGAAAAAGTTACACCGAGCTTACTATAAAACTCGGATGAGGGCGAAAAAATAAATTACTCCCATTCCTTGTTTCACATTAATAATATCATCTTCATGTGGCCCATCGTAATAAGCTTGCTTAAAATAGTATTTTCTTAGTATCTTAATAATTTTGAAAACAACTGTTTTCCACTGCAATCGAGTATAATTTATTTAAATATATTTTATAAAAATATGTATAATTTATCGTTCAAAATTGTACGCTTTAGTTTTCACTTTTTCAGCGTTTAATTAATTTTTTGTTTGTTAAACGAAAACTTTGTTAGGATGTGTATCATATATAATGTTATTCATAAATACATATATATTATAGTCTTTGATTTTGGGGGATAAAATTATCCATCTGGTCAAACGTTTATAGAAGAGATCTAAAAGTAGGTATATGTATGTAGTTTATCTGCTGCAGATACAAGGTACACATAACCCACCCGTTGTTTTTGATTATTATTTTTTTTTATTATTATTATTTTTTAGTTCGTATTTTGATTAATGAAATATTGAAGTGGCGTGAGTATAATATGTATTGTATACTATGACTAGACAATAATAATAATAAACCCAACACAGATGAGTACAGTTTTGTTCCTCCGCAGTGACGTTAATTATTATAAATCCTAAAGATTGTAAAAACGTACAATATCGGCGTTATCAGTGAGTTGATTTATTCCCTTCCCTAGTCCCGCCAAAATGTATATTATATTTACCAATATCTACGTGGAAAGTTAACGCAAACACATTTCATAATAATACGTGTATACAATTCAGGAGATATATACTGTGCAATATTCGGTCACATAAACGTTTCAGAGACGTTTCAAATCAACTTGTAACATTGCGTTTATTGTTACTTTTACGTTGCGCCGATGTTGTGGTAACTGCCGATATCCAAATTTGATGATGATTCATATGAGTTGTATTAACGTTTACATTACATATTTTGTAACATCGTATCAACATCTCTGAGATGTTATAAATAAAACGTTCTTGAAACATTTATTTTACAATTAGTAGATGTTACATAGATGTTATTAATCAACATCAATACGAGATCGATTGTAGTAAAACAAGAAAAAAGTGTAAAAATAATCGGTCCGATCAGGGTATCGAACCTTATAGTACGGAGAATCATGATTAACCTACCTAACCGGGAAATGCCTTAACCTACATAACCATGACTGCCTATTGGAAATAACGTGTATAAATGTTGTATTTTGGTAATAAGTAATAACATTTTCACATTAAGCTTAGAGATGATAGTTTAAGAACTAAGCAGCGGAAGCCGGGGAGTATTATTTTGTGAAAATAACATACATTTAAGTACAATACTTACCTAAAATGTTTATTTTAGATAGGTACAAAACTTACGTCAACATAATTATATATTAAGAACTATTGTCTCTTACAACATTTCAGCATAAATATTAAATACCTACCTACTATAAATACAAATGATATTACGTAGATATGGTACCTACCTATCTATGTGTCTCAAATAGGTACATTTATTTTTCCTGATATATATATATGACACTTTTGAAACAATTCCAAAGACTAAATAAATACAAAAATACTATATTTTGTGGCTTTCATTCGTCGTTATATTTTAGTAATTTAGGAGAATCAAAAACGCACGTGCACACTGTCTGTATAACCACTGTGTATAACATATATACGGTTGATGCAGGAACACGAAAAACATTTTTGGCACTTGTCTCGCACTCCCTTATCACACACCGTTTCCGAAATACAAGACGCGACCCATATCCTTTTTGTAACAATAACAAACAATTCAAATAATTCATTTTGGTAATAATTATTTCGTTTCTGGGATAAAAAATATAAAACTTATATTATATACATATACAATTAAATTGTTTGTATTACAAATACAATATACGTACAATTCAAAACTCTATAGGTTATTAAACCTCAACCGTAACTTTGAAATAATATGTACTAATACGAAAAATAATAAAACGAGTTAGTTGTAAATAGCATTTTATATGATATATTACAACGTGACACTATAGCCCTGAGCGGCAGATTTGAAATAATCTAGTAATTTTACATAAATTACAATTTCCTGAACAAGCTTTTAAAAATATTAGTGTTAATATTTCCTTATACAGACTTAAAAAATAACAAAATTAGTAATCAAAAGTGTTATGACAAACGTTGGTTGCCAAAACGACTTACTCTATTATATTTTACTATCACTTCAAATTTTAATATACTACTATTTAATAGGTCCCACGGCGAATAAAATATTAGGTACAAAACCTAGACTCGAAATGTCAAATATATTGGTTTGCTTACAGTCATTAAGTAATAACTAGTATGTTATAGGGTTTTGAATATTACTAAAAGATGAATTCACGCCTACACAGAGCATAAAAAATAAAATGTAATTGTATCCAAAAAAAGTTATACGAAATTATACATAATAATTAAACATGAAGTGTACATATTTGTAGATCAATTTTATCTTTTGCAATAAATATTTATTTTTTATCAAGTCAATTTTAAAATAGTATAAAGACCAAATTGTATATTGTCCTAGTTTTTGAGCATTTTATCGAGAAATGTATTGATTTTATAGTAATGTATATTATTTTCAGTAAACATTTTTTCGTTTTCAAAAACTCCAATATTTCATAAAAAAAACCAAATATGGATTCGGAATTTTATCTATATACTGTTAAAAAGTCATTTTTCGAATTCCATTGAACATAAGAAACAACTAAAGAAAATATGATAAAAATGAGTGCGAGAAAGGTTTCAATAAATTCAATTTAAGTTTTTTTCTTATTAAATATGGTTGTTGCAACTCAGTGCATATAATTCTAATCACACCTGATCAACGCTAAATAGTAAAGCGGCTTCCATTTTGAATTGCTTATCGAATGTGATGATTTATTACTGAGTTCAAATGTATTATAAATACATCACTATACTAGGCAAATGTAAGATAGCAATTTGTGTGCTCGATATCCGGCTTATATGTGTCCTGGCGGCTTTTCCAATTTAAAAATGCAAATATTTTCTGTAAAACTTTATTACATACGTGTAATTGCTGATTTTATTTTTTAACGTTTGAAAATTCACATTTATTATGTTTTCAAATGATTCTTAGTTGTTTTTAAAAAAACACAAATATTATAAATTTATAAATAGGATGTCTCACAAAGATTTATTATTTTACGTGGTAGAAGTAATGCAAACTCCATTATACTATCACTTTAAATTAGTAAATACTCATGGGATCTGTATATTTTTCTCTATAATATAATATGCATATACATCTACATGTTGTATGTCTATACAGTAGTATTTAATATTATGACTTTAAATAAAAAGCCATTTGTGAAACTATCAATTTAATCTCCACGGCGACTAGAAAAATAAATATGAAATATTTTAAAATAAAGTTTTTGTTTTATTTGATAAAAATGAGCAGACTATAAATAATTTTTATGGCAAAGCATTTTCTGATTTTGGTTTCTTCGAAATATTAAATATATATATATTAGGAATGTGCCTACCTATTTATTATTACTCATTAAATTCAAAATAGCTATATAATATAATATGTAATAAAACACGTAGCTCCAAAACGCGAAATGCTGTCCTAAAGGTATAAATTATGTTCCACCTGAACAACAAATCGACCAATCAGATACTTTTCATCACTTTCAATGAGAAATGGAGTCCAACATGGCATTTCACTAAAATACTTAGGTGTGAATCACTATGAACAACTGAATATTGCTTTTTATAGGTATAACTAAATAGTTTTTACGTAGGTAACAAAGATAGACTTAACATCTAACTCAATTGAGAATTATTTCAGGAACACTAAACCCAGCTACTCTACCTCGATAACCACTTTTTGCTAATATTCTTCCTCTAAATATTAGACGATAATATTATATCTTTGGAAGAGAGTGGAGAAAATATATTATAATGTCTAATATACTGATTAATGACAATATCTTAAGTTAACCCTTTATGAGACTGAAATCAATCACAGAAGATCTATTAGTCGAATAAAACAAACACAAAAGAGAATGGCCAAAGCTTAATCGTTTTATGCGAATAGAGAAGGTACAATCTCCTAATCACTAAATAGAACTTAGCAGAATCCGAAATTTGAGAAATCGATGGAAAAATGCAAACAATGGAAAATCTTGTCGAACAATGCACTTAACACTCTTTACCAATAGATATGCAAAATCTACACTTCTAATGTAAACTGGGAAGAAACGTCGAAATAGTTATTTCCATTTAAATTGTATATGATATATTTATATTAATTATATTAATTATTGTTACAACTTAGACTTAAACCATATAAATAAATAAAATGAACATAAATATAAGTATGTAATATTGTGTTCAAATTAACCTCGATAAAATATTTTGGTAAATTAGTTAAGGTTATCTCCTTAATAAACCATAAGTAAAAAATAATGCAACCAAGTAGTTGTAAAACATAAATTCCTATGATCAAATACAGTTTATAACTTATTCATTTTGTTATGCTTTGAAGTGTTATATAATAAGGTTAATATTCAGTGTATGAAATATAAAAATCGGAAATCGTACATATAATTGTACACTTACATAAAGAGGTCACATTTCACCAAAATGACACAAACATTAGATATTTATAATAATAAGATGAATTTAAACAGATTGCTGCATAAATAATTACGACTTATTGAGATGATGCGCATTACTAATGTGAACTATTAATATTTGTACACACATTTATTATAATAACTAGTAATTAATTTTTTCGGTAATATTTACAAAAATATAAATTTTTTAATAATATTTATATTATATTATACATCCTGGGCTTAAATTAACTACATTTATATTAAATGAATGAATTATTATAATCTTTTATAAACAGACCGTTTTTATTAATAAAATATGTATTATAATAAAATTGTTGTGCGAATAGTAGAAATATTATGTATACATTACACACAAAAATATTTTTAGAAAACAATTAACTTATTTTTAAGTTAAAAATCGCAGTCGACCCTTTAACAATTTGTATTTGTAATATATAAAATATTAAAAACTTTATATGCGTTTGAACAAAAAAAAAATTAAATATTAATCGACATGTTTTTACTGAAAATATGAGACCATGTTAGGCTTAAGTTGTTGAAAAATAACATGATGACGTGACAAGAGGGTGATAATGTGACCCAACTGTTTTTCTCCACTGAATTATATCGACAATCTTTTTATTTCCGTTAACTTTGTTTGTGTAAAAAGTGAAGTCATGACATGTAAAAACGCTTGTCATGGTCAAAACATTATGTGTGTTTTAATAATCTTAAAGATCTTAACAAGAGCATTAGACAAAAATTTTTTTCAACCGGATGATTAAAGATTTATATAATTAAATTTAAATAAGTATAGTTAAATAAACGTACTATGGTCGTAACTAGTAATACACTAAACCATATATTAATTATTAATATGCTTATCAATCATTGTATGCAAGTCTTAAAGTTTTTTCTCTAAAGTTATAATTTTGTTTTTTAAGAATTGCATTTTAATTATATTAAAAACATTTTCCTAATCTTGAAGATTCAACAAAACATCATATTAAGAAATATTTAACTAGATACTTTATCTTCGGTATATTAACTACGAGTATGAAGTTCTAAATTATAAAATGAGAAATCAACGAAAATAAAAATCGTTATAGTACTGCGTAGACTTGTATAATATGATAAAACAATAACAACTGTCAAGTGAAACATAATTGCACAGACTTTAATACATTTAATATAATATTATTTGGCAAGGTACTAATTGAATTAATTTAATGAAGTTTGTTTTTATTAAAACTATTTGTTGTTAAGACTATATAAAACAAATGCATATATGCGTAGAATCTCATATGAAATGCGTAAACTATAACATAAAAAGATAGAAATCGCCTACTTACACAGTTATTATTATTATATGTTATGCACATATGTAGGTAGTGTACTTAGTACTTCAGCAAAATTACGGTCGTATATGTTTTACAAGTTGTTTTTACCATAAAATTATCTATTCCATTATCACATATTGTGTTATACTTGTAGAGTTATATTATTTAATAGGATGACACATTTTTTTTTTAATATTATAGCACTTTAAATGGTATGTTTATATATTATTACCGTGACAAAATAAGCGGTTTTAGTGTTAGTGGTTGTTTATCTTATAAAATAACTTTTAATCGAAATAAATATCAGAATTTTGTGTTAATATTTACACTAAATGAAATCAAAGGCGTGAGTTACAGCTTGAAGGCACATACCTTAATAACATGACGTATGTGTGTGTGTGTGTGCGTTATCGATGGCATGCGCTCATACGAAAAAAATTAATTGACTAACTAATGATATTTTAAAAAATAAATAAATAATGCTATAAAATGGCAAGTGCACACATATTGTGCAACCTAACTTAAAGGTATTCAATACCGCGATCAGACTCAGACGAAATCATATTGTGATCACCATGTCATGATAAACATTTGACTTTTCTAAAAAATAGGTCAACGATTGAAACTTGTAACTGTTACTGAATTCATTTTTCAATAGTGTACCAAAATAATATTGACTCTACGCCTGGAACATAATGGATATACACTGTATGCGCTTAAAATATGAACAATGACGTAGTCGAATAATTGAACCCGCATTTGATACCGGGGTATCGTATAGGCAATTTAGCTACGCTGGTACATAGGTGAAGGAAACGTTGTACGAACGATGTCCAAGAATATAAAATCCAATGCTATTATATTGGTTGTAGTAGGATACAACAAAATGTCAAACAAGTGAAATTGTTCACCCTTTTGAGATGATAATTGACATCGATAATAGTAGGTATATGGTTTACGTTTATTTCGACTTACTTGTTCACTGATCGTGGCAGCAAGACGAGACGGCGAGATGATATCCAATTTCGTGAATGGAAAACGGAAACGGTAAAACGATCGGCGACTTCTGAACCGAACTAACAACGCACACGCGTACCGACGGCACTCGATAGTTGAATTTTAACGATGTCTCAATATGTATATTAATTATTATTATTATTATTATTATTGTTGTTGTTGTATTGTCTTCGTCTGTGACGCTAAATATTCTGCGGAGGCAACGACGTCGATCAAGACAAAGTAATAAAATAAAACACCGAAACGAAAAAACACGAAATCACGTGAACGTCAATGCCGCAAATCGTCGGGTGGCGGTTAAAACGGACGGCACATCGAACGACGGTCATCAACAGTCGTCTGGCGTACCCGGCACACTGGCGGCGGTGGGCGGAAAACGGTCGCGGAGAGCGGCGCGTTGCGGCGATCTCGAAGGGGTGGCGGCGGCGGATAGAGTGCGCGCCCGAGTTGCGCTCGTGTATATAACCATGATAATAGTAATAATGTAAAATATAATACACGAGTCTTGGCGACGACAGCCGACCGTCTTCGCCGCCACCCGGACGACGGCACACACGGTTTGGGCCCGGTGGAGTTACCGCTGTAATTATTATCATAGTCATTATAATGTTGTTGTTACCATTGCGGTCGGCGTCATCGGCGTTACTGCAAGTCCAAAATATGGGCACAAAGATACGTCTGCTGTCTATTAACACGTTTTAGTCGTTTATGACGAGCTTATTTTACATTCCGTTTAAAGCATAACATAAAAGGGTCGTACCTCTATTTTTGTCAATATTGAGATACTACCATCTTCTGATAAAGAATACTTTTCTAGATTTTCCATGAAAAAATTGTATGTATAGTGTACCAAAGAGATTAGATATTAATTATTTTTAAAATTTCCCAAAATATCTATTTCCAACGAAAACTGTCGTATGTACAATTACGAGGAATTGACACAATCATAAAACCGACTATGTACAATTACGAGGAATTGACACAATCATAAAACCGACGAATAAGGTCATAGTTTAGATTTTAATATCGTTATAACGATAATGTACTTAATAACTTATTAATAAAGTATTTAATCAACGGTTTAGAAAATTAAGACGTATTAAGCTTATTAAGAAATAAAAAAATATGAATTATATTTATATTGGTAACAGTAACATTTTCCATAAAATAGGTTGAAAGTATAATAATAACGACTGTTTCTATTGTAGCCTTATATTGCAAAAAAAGTTTAAAATAATAATATTGTAATATAAATATATAATTATTATTATAATACAAGATGCACGATAAAACTTCCTTCATTTTAAGAAGCTTATCACCATCGAAGAAGATCGTAAGTATAGATACTAACTACTTTTTTCTAAGGTAATATCTCAAAAAAAAGTCATGAAAGTATATATTTTTTTTTAATTGATATTTTAATATTTTTTATTATCATAAACTCTATAATATACATCCAAATTTTCAAACTGATATATTAAAAAACAGAATAAGAATCAAAATTGTAATGCTTTTATTTTAATGCTTTGGTTCATCTTGAAAAGTTGAAAAAAACGAGATACGACCCTTTTCGTTTGGGTAGTATATAATTTATAATATACTATTATAGTTGACAATAATTCATTTTATTTTTTTTCTGATGTATAGAAAATACATTTATATTTAAATAATATTATCCTTTTGAGTAACGCATTAATTCGTTTTTTGTCACAACTTTTAGTATTTAAATTGTTTTCAAATTATTTATAATGATCCTAGAGTGATAAAACAAAATATTTACAGTGTAACCAACATGTTAGATTGGCGGTGGTTCAACTAGCATGCTGCTATGATGTATCGTAGAAAAAAGATAACCAAACAATAATAAAAACGCCTTCTTAGTATATACCACTATGACTCAAACACAATTTCGTTTTAACAAATAAAAAATAACGTTTTTCAGTTATGGGTATCCGGAAGTTTATATTATTGCAAGTTTTGCTTACGATGAATAGAGAGCCATACCTATTCATTTATTTGATTTTGAAGTTTTCGATCAAGATGAAAGATTGTTTGATAAAAAACATAAACTCTCATGATTATTTTAATAGATGCAGCAGTAAACTCAACATATCATCAGTGGAATGAAACTCAAAAATGTAAGTTTTATTTTATTGTTGTGGTGAAAACAAATAATTAATGTACTTGTACATGATAATATTATCATATCATTAATCCCATTAGTATAATATCAATAAGAATTGGTGGTTCCAATCGGTTGACATGTTCTACATAGTATAGTCCTAATCGATTAAATCAGTGTAGTAAATATGTATACAATACTGTACGAACATAGTACAAATAAATATAATCGAATTACTTCCAATAGAGAAACAATCCCTTTTCAAAATCTATATAGTGTCGAAGAATTGATTGAAATGTTTAGGCATACTTAAAATAGGATGTTATACACTCATTTAAGATTCTTTTCGACAATTATTATTAATTATTATTTCCGACATACGTGTATGAGATTAATTACAAATAAAGCCAAATACTGAACTTAGACCAATTTTTAATTCCAACAGTACCTACTGTTTTGATGTTTGGCATATCGTAGCAGTGTAGAAGTTTTACCACTGCCGATCTGGAATAATTGCATACACGACTGCAAGCGCATTGGTTTAACGATTCTGATAGCGGAAAATGGCGGCTCAATATTTTGTCGAAAATACGGACGCTCTCTAAATTGTCTTTACCGTTTTGTGTGTGTGTGTGTGTGTGTTTTTTACGGTGTTGTCGTATAATACCTCTTAGAGTACAATCTGTATCCACTTCGTAATCTATATAGATGTGCTAAATGAAACATTTGGAGCACTTTTACCACTCTAAAAAAGTTTTTACCGAAATAATAAACACATCGTTGTGAGACAAATAGCTTTGTTGCTCCACTCGGCATACAAAGCAACGTGCGTACATTTGTTGTCAGTATAAAATACATACTATTGAAAATAGACGGACATTGTAGGAAAAACTTTCCGTTTTGTTCTTTTCATCCTTTTATTCAATGATATATTTTATTGGTCGCCAACGCGATGAGTACATACATAATAGGTACCTACATTTGCGGCTGATCAACAGTCTAAATGATTAAAACAAAACCTTGTTACTCAGATTGTGGGTCACTGGAAAAATCTGCATATACATCATACGCAACAATAATTTAATATAATATAGTCTGTTTCAGTTTATACAAAACTAGATAATGTACTTTCCATAATCCATAAAGTATATAAAAAAAAAATTATTCCAACTCAGAATAGTGTAAATGGGTAAAATATATAAAAAATATTATTATTATTTTGACATCGTGGGTAAAAATATTTTGAATCACGGGTGAATATAATCAAATAGATAAATAACTACCTGCTTGGAGACAAGATATACATTTTTTATTCGTTATCGCTAAAAAAGCTTTAATGATTAGATTTTATAAAAAATAAAAATATTGAAAATAAATTCACCTATGACATTCATGAGTAAATACCTAAATTATTATACATCATTATAACACAAAAATATAACAGATTATTTACCACTAATATATATGTATCATTACCTATTCAAAGAGGTGACAATTTCAATTTTAAGAGTTCAATCGGCCAATACATATTACAATATATTTGAAACTTAGCAATTTGATTTATTATCAATTTGTATTTCAATTTCCAGTTGTGCGACAAACTGCTAAATATTGTCAATTGATATAATATAAAGCTTACTTTAGATATAAACGTTTAAGCTTTCTACGCTATAAAACATATTTTACATCTCTTTTTTAAAATAACCTTAAAGTAACTTGCTATTTACATCATAAAATAATTTAAATATTAAAATTTCTGATTATTGAACATTTAATTCTACTCCAAATATAATGTATTCAGAAAAATATATCTGAAACCAAAGTAGATTCTGGTTATTTTGGTTCATAAAATTAAAAATTTTACTGTATGAAAATATATTTAAAGGCATAAAATAAAAAGAAATGTACAGTTTTATTACTAAAAATAAATAATATTAAAATAAAATAATAATGAACGTAAAAAAAAAATTGTAAAACAGTAATTATATGTAAGAACCGTATAAAAAAAAAACAAATAAATTATTAACCCACAACAGAATGTTGCGTCCAAAGCAATAGAATAACAAGCTGACGCCATGAAGAACTGTGATACCATCATTAAAAGTTATTCCATGAGCTCAATAAAATGAGCTGTAAATAAAACTAACACCAATAACATAGACCGAAAATACAAGATCGTTTCTGAAATTCAACGAGTGAAATAAATATACACTCCTAGTGTGTTTTCGACCTCACTAACACTTATAATATAGTGATGTGCATAAAAATGGAAAAGAACAATGCTATATAAAAAAAAAAAATCCAATCAAATGAAAAAAAAAAAAACAAGAAATAATTTAAAAAATATGTTCATGGGAAATTATACTGGGAAAAATAGCACACATTTTGACAAAAAACCTGATAGAACTTAAGCTGAACGAAAAAATAATTCGCCATAAATCCTGTATCAGTACACACACGAAATAAAAATATAATAATGAGAAATTGAATTAAGCGATAAAAATTGAACACTGGGACTAGAAAATCAATTAAAGATAAAACATCTATAATCTATATACATATACATAATCTATAAGCTGTATTATAATAATATATACGTGGCCAAGCCATGTAACAATTTTTTTCCATATTATATATAAATACTGGTTTAAAAATATACTTTTAAAACATCAGTGAATTCAAAAACTCTTAACTAATAGGTTTGTTCGTTGGTCACGCTGTCAAACTATCATAGAACTGTCGGGAGCATGCGCAGTAGAATTTTTCCGTTTCAACTCGCCTGAAATTCAAACTCAAACTGTCAGACAGTTGTTCCAACACATTATTAGACCAGTTTTATGAAAGGTTATTGACAGTCAAAACGATCCGCGGATTTTGACCGGACTGGGAGTCCGAGACTCTGTTATCATACATTTATCTTTTATCTATTATCAATTCTCTATGTTGCAATTGTGGACAGACAGGAACGTATTCCAACAGTGGTAAAATCCATGATCAGTCAAGGTTAGCGTATGCGCTGTAAATCAATCATGGATCAGTTGGCAACTAATCCTAAATTCCGTATTGGAACAAACCTAATGTATATATTGTATTTTATACTTACTAATATATAGTATGATAAACATGGTGTTGAATATTAAAAAAAAGTTTCATGTTAGACCAACAAAGAGCATAGGTAATATTTTTTATGCAGTTTATTTATTCATTTTAAAATTAGTATTTCTTTCGAAGTTATTTCAAAAAAATAAAATAAGTTACTTTTTATTATATTCATTTATAAGTAATTTAATATTATCCCAGTGAATGTGTATTGCTTTTTCGATTTCAATAATGGTGATATGCACGTTAATATTCTTCATGAATGATCGATTCATAAATCTAACATTTAACCTTTATATATTCAAATCAACAGTCAAAGTTTATTCGAATATAATATTGTAAACTAAATCAAAAGTTATATTTAGTTGTTTACTAACATTTAATAGTCTTGACTTATGCCACTTTAGATTATAAAACGACCTATTCTAAATTGTTCGTGTACGGACACCAAAATTACTCATCAAATTTAGTTAAAAACGTACTTTATTCAGAATTTAATACGGATCACTAGATACGACATCGTTAATAAGTTACTAAATAAGCTATCATTATAATAGATAAATAGTTATTGTACTTAATTTTTTATCAATTTTAAATTTGTATTCACAGTTATAATACAGTAGTAATACCATATGATAATAATTGATAAAACTTGACGAAATTAAGAAAAATTCTTAACGAAATAAATTATAACGGTAGGTATAGCTATACCAACTAAAAATATAATATTATTATAATAGTTGATTTGTTCTATTTTTACTGCATATGCTTTTAAGTTTTATATTATTCGAGATTTTAATTTTTTCAATTGTCAGGCTTAAAGTGTGTTTTACTTTTTCTTTACTTTTGGTTTATGAAAACACATATTATTATATATAAAAATAAATAATAATAATTAAATCACATATATATAGACAAGATGTACAATATAATAAGTATAGTATATTAGTATATAATTACACTACTTATTGAAAATTTTCAGTTCATAAATTTTTAAAAATGTTATTTTAACTGGAATTTGTAATTGGTAGGCCTGATTCTATTTAAACAAGATTAAATTCTGCGTATAAAGATGTATACATTGTAATATTATAGAGTTGTAAATACAACATTTCAAAGAAAATTGAAATGCATCGAACAGTTGGGTATCCATTCGATTCAACGGGATTCGGAGAACTGAACGTTTTGTATTATTACCACAATTGTCTTTACTATTACACAGACGATATCAAATACAGTGTGAAGGCAAATTCATCATCTTCTCAGCACAATCCGATGTGATTGCGTTAATAACCTAAACCCGATGTTCAGCGAAATCTATACAACTGTTGTAACTGTGCACAATAAATGGACGTGCCAGTCCAGAAACGATTTAAAATTTGTTTTTGTTTTTTGCAAACAAAAACTACATAGGTACGATTATTTTATGTATAAATCATAATATAACTGAATGCGTACCAAATCCACCACTGTATCTATTATGCAAATTAATCCAGATTAACAGTTTGCTATAATGTGAAATTTGAACAGGAAACATTTGTATTTAAATGATTGAGCGATTTATGATGGGAAGTACTGCCAATGGGACACGGCAACCACAAAGCTATTTGATTATGATTAGAGTACAGATTTTGAAGGGTTTCGATTTGTTTTCTACTAATCGAATCAACCTTTAATATAATTAATATAATGTAAAATAAAATTAATACATGCTTTTAAATTATTTTTTTTTTAAGAGTGTATTTTAGAAGTGATATGATTTTAGTTATTTTTAATGCATTTTAAGAACTTCAATCAATTAGTGTATAAATTATTAAAAAAAAAAAAAAAACCATACAAATAGTGTTTTTCTTTTAAAATTTTGATTCTTATTTAGGTAAAATTGGATAACCATCACTTAGAGAGTTTTAGTGTTTTATACCATACAATTATAATTTTATAAAATAAAATTATTTACACGAATTTTCTCAAGATGAATTTTTTATTTATTTTTTTTTTTTGCAGTTATTATATCCATTATTCAAAACATAAGTTTTAAACAAAATTTACATTTTTTAAAAATTAACATATATTAATAAAATAATATTTCTATATAATGCACGTAATATATTTGACATAGATACTTTACTTATATTAAATGTATATATTTTATCACGAATATGATAGATTATTTTGTGTGTATGTAAGAGGATGACCACTATTTAGAATATTAAATGAGTAATCTGAAAATCTTAACTATAAATAATTTTACCAAGCAGTTACGAAAAAACACTACTTGTGTCATTTATGGAATGAGCCTGTTTTTAATGTATTAATGATGTATGTTGTATAATAATAAAAAATAATTATTTTAAACATTCTTTAGATGTATAAGAAAAACTATAACTCAATCAGAATTGATTCTTTTAAATACAATGTTTTTTTTTTTTGTATTTAATACAAAATATATTCCATTGATAGACCACTATACATTGAGGTGAGCAAAACAAGAAAATGGTACGAGTGACATACACTAGGTCTTTGATTCTCAACAAGCATCTTTTTGATTGTACAAAGTTTTAACCACGTTATCCTTTGAAAACTATTAAAAATAAAAACATAGTTTAAGCACATAATATTTAAAACTGTTAAATTTATGCAGGTTCATAAACTTTAAGTATTTTAATTTTTATCTTTTATACAATTATGAATTCATTAGCACATATTTATTATGCACATAATTTTGATTTATTTTAAACAACAAACATAAAATATATTTATACTCAGTACATGAATAAATGAATAGAATATTATAATGTTCTAAATAACGTGATTAGAGGTAATAACCCTAAATTGTTTAAATTTTTGGAATAGAAATAATAAAAAATGAATTCTTACCTATTTTTTGTAATATAATTTTTAAATTTTTAAATTACTTAAAATAATATAAAAAGTTTAATAAAATGCTCCTTATTTATTATTTTTTATTAAAATTAAGAGATTTTATAATGCAAATATTAAAAGTATTTAATATCAATTACTTTACTAAATATATTACCTTGTATTTATTTTTAAACGGTGAATTGAGAAGGAAAGTGGTTACAGCTATCTATGATTTATTTTGTTTCATAGTGTCTAATCATATTTACTCAAGTAGGTTTTATTTTTTTAATAAAATGTACAAAACCAGTTAACCCTTATTAGATATATTAGATATATTTTAGTTATATTTTCATATAGTAAGTATTTATATTAGTCATTTTTTTTTTATCTATTTATTGCCACATAATATTCTCAATTTTAGTTATAATCGTTTATTAATTATTATAAACAATATACATTTTCATTAAGTTAAATTAAAATTATAAATTTTTTTGTTATTTAAGATTCCAATTTGGTCCTAGGGTTAATTCTAAGTTGTGCAGTATGTTGAAGTTGGTGAAGTAGTTAGTATATAGACTACATCATTATATTATATTGATAAGTTTAACGGTTTATGTATTTTTTATAAGTGTTTATATAAAATCAAGAATGTTAATTTTAGATTCTGAACGAAGTGATGAATGTACCTATTGATTTTACAATGATGTGTGTTTTTTTTTTTTTTTATGTTTTTGTGTCTGCGTACAGCATAACTAGTCGAAATAATGTTCCAATTTAAGCTTTGAGGGTGGTTTCCGATGGAAAATTGAATATCCTTGGTGCGTTATAGTTATAGAGGTCATAAGTAAACATTTTCCAACAGTTTTCAAAAAAATTGAGAAAAACAAAAGAAAAAAAAATGACAGAAAAATGGGAATTTTTACGCAAAACCAGTTTTCGACCAAATCGATTTTTTTTTATATGGTCGTAATTCAAAAACTAATCACTGAAAATACTTGAAAATTTTACCAAATTTTTATGTCGGTGTTATATATATACAGTTAAATTTTCAAAAAATGTTGACTTTTTTGTTATTTATAGACCATAGAAATTTACGATTTTTATGAGAATTTTTTTATGAAGTGTCGATAAAAAAATTTAGGATAACCAAAATCACTTGAAAATTTAATTCAATGTTCCTTATGAGTTGTTCTTATAGTGATTAAAAAAATTATAAGAATACATATCTTATGTCTCTATAGAGAAAACTCGAAGCATCAATATAGGAAAAATTTTAAGTTTTACGAAATAGAGTAACGATAACGATTTATCCTTAACAATTTTAAATATTTGTTATAATTCAAAAAGTATAAGTCATAGATACTTGAATATTTCACCAGTTATTTAAATTGGCATTTTCTTTACATGATTTTACTTTTCAAAATATTTTGACATTTTTTGAGCTATTTATAGACAACTGAAATTTTCAATTTTTCTGAAAAATTTTTTTGAAGTGTCGATAAAATTTTTTTGGCCCAATCAAAATACTTGAAAATGTAATTCAAAGTTCCTCATAAGTTATTATTATAGTGGTTAAAATATTATAAGAATACATAGGCACAATTTTTTTTTTATTATCATTTGAAGTTCAAATATTGACAAAAATTCGTCAAAATCATGAATATTTTCAAATTATTTTGCAGGTATAATTCATAAAATTGTTTGTATAAATAGCTAAGAGTTGAAAATTTAATACAAGATTTTTCATAAGTTTAGCTTGCATTAATTATAAAAAAACTTAAATTTTGGTGTATTCAGGCCATTAAAACATAAACCACCTTTTTCACCAACCACTGCAAATTATATTCTAGGCTGACAAATCATCTTCGTTCAGAATCGTTTTTCGTATACAATGATACCTATCATTGGATTCAAATTTAACACTCCTATAATATATAATAATGATCTATAATTCACCTAATGTACAACAGAGCGGTACCCACTTGCCTGCTTTTTTATTAATTAATTTTAGTAAAATTATATTTTAACGCAATAAAAGGAAGTTTAAAAAACTACTAATTATATATTTACTTTACAGCATCAATAGGTTATTTTTAAAAGAATAATAAAATATTTATAAATATACTTACTGTATATAATATGTTAGAATTTCTGTTAGAAATATTTTGAATTTTATAATATAGTTAATACCTATATAAGCCATGGAAAATTAAAATTAAAATTATTATTTTAAATATTATGTGCATATTATTCACATGTCTCTAACTGTATGCCTATGTTAATTTTATACCACAAACTTCACAGGTAAACTATGTACAGCTTACTTTATAATATGAAAATTGTTATTATTATTATTTATTTATTTCCCAAGACATAAAATGATATTTCATTGAAACTCTTTTTTTTAGATTTCTTACTCACACATATTGCCATATTGGTTATTATAGAATTGATTTGGTTATTCAATATGTGATTTATTAGGTACATTAATTCTTATAACGATATGAATATCAGGCTAAAAATAATGGATTTAAAATTTTTTCTATAATCGATTAAAAGTTCTCGATAGTTATTTTTTTTTTGTATCATCTTCGGATAACTCTTGAGTACCACCCAAATCTAAAAGCAATTTCAAAATGACACACTTAATAAATGTTCGCAGTTTGTCAATGACCTATCTCCCGAATGACAATTTTGTTAAGCACCATACCAATAATATTTCTTCTGTGATAATATAATACTAATCTGGAAAAGGTACCATACGTTGATATGATTATTCGTGTTTCATTTAAATCATGCGTGAAAAATAACTTATTTAAATTAGCGCCATCATTCTTATGTAAAATATTTTTAACAAGATATGTAGCAATATGCATGTACTTACCTATTGTAGATAAATTAATCAAAATCAACATAATAAAATATAATAAATAAAATGTATGAAAACTAAAAAGACTTTTTGAGTAATTATGTTATACTTAATTTAATTAATATAATAGTTATAGGTAAATATAATTATATTATTTTTCCATTAGCTGTAATGGATTTATTTAATTATATTCCATAGCGTAAAACATGGTATCAATGCATCGACTAAAGTGTCTGCAACAGTATTATATATATATATATATATATATATATAATAATAACAAACAAAATATTTGCACGGATGGTTTTTCGTTTTTTTAGGTTTAGGAGAGTGCTATTGGTCAAAGCGAATATAGTAAGCCTAACTAGGAATGTAGTATTGGTACATATACTACGCATATAATGGATTCAAAAAACCGATTTTGTACGATCTCTTGTAAAAAAAATGTCACGGTTGTCACGCATATCAAAAGATCTGCACCGTAAACCAGGCAAACGCATAATCGAACTAGCCCTAAACAAGGATGAACCACTCAAACGTGCGGATTGGAATGAATATATTATAATATATGTATACTGCTACAAGAACGGTGACTAAAAACTAAAATAAGGTGAATGAGTGGTGATATGGAATAGAGTAGAAATTCAAATTTTTTTTCACATAACGGCTATGGGGAATTCTGTTCCTTAACGACAGGCAACGCGTTTGATTACTTTCACATGTATATAAATATACATATATTATATTATGTTTATTTATTTATGTATTGTATTGCATAATACGTGTTTCTGTGTTAGAATTCATTCCTAGATAACGCATTCCATAGCTACATGTCTCGACGTTTTGAAAATGTGATTTTCAAAGCACCCGTGTTATTTATCATCCAGTAATGTTCACCCTTAACGACAACTTAATTGCCCATTTTTCCGAAAACCGATCTTACGGTAGATGAGATATTATTGCGTACATTACACGACGAAGATGATGTCACGGTAGATATTTTTTCCCTCGATTTCCCTTCTCATCCATTGACTCCACTCGCCCTTGGTCTCTATTCTGTCTTGCTTATTTTCCAGTTAGAGAAAACTATTTTTTTTTCTTGTGCCACGTAAAATATAACGTTGACATTACCCCGGCGTGTTATTCGAATCCATTAATATTTATGAGTTATAATTCACGTGCGTCTCGTAAAAGCAGAGGTCTTTTAAAACTATTCCGTCGCATGATATTGAGTTCTTCTCGCAGTATAGGTACCTCAAAACCCACGGAACCTTATCCATTATTAATGGCCACTGGGATACGTGATATTTAGAAACTGTATGCTAAAGGTACCAGAGGAGATAAGTTTCGTTAATGACGAACGTTTTGTTGTTTCCGTGGTGTATGATTTCTATCGTGCTCGGAACCACAGATGAGAGGATCTAAAAGATTGTGCTCCACTTGAATCGAAAAATGTTAACGTTTTATTTTTTGTTCATAATTTTAAAAAGTACAACTCTTTGCATGAAAATATACAAAACAAAATAAATATGCTTTTAAAACTAACATGACTTTGCGCCTACCAAATATAATATATATTCATTATGTACATATTATGTATATTGTATAATGTATAGGTATATAATGTAATATAATATTTTTCTAGTTTACATTGAATGAATAAAAATGTACACTAAAAAAATAAACATAAAATAACCTTACTGTGGTATATAAAATAAAATAATAGGGAAGAAAAATTATCATTTCTAAACCAATATCAAGTGATTATTTAACAATGATTATTATTTTTGAAGTATTGATTATTTTTTAGTAAAACAAAAAATAAGAAAACATGAATTGTAAAAACTTAAAAAAAAAATTAAAATTAAAATTATCACCATTATTGTATACAAAAAAAAATAACTATAAGACTTAAAAATTAATTTTCATTATCATAGACATTATTATAATAATATTCAATCAACGTATTAAATGTTACACAGTATACATTATATACTATATATATGTACATATTATAGGTTTTTTATGAAACAGAC